>JAJIBD010005022.1:0-164834 GCA_021461705.1 Cryptotis parvus
ACTATATTGCTCCTCCATCCCCATCTGGTGAGCCATTGTTGACAGAGGCATTCAAGACAATTAGTAAGACAATTAATAGCATCAACATTCAATAAATACATGAACAGAGGCTGGGGTATTTTCCATAGCCTGTAAGAAGGCACCCTTAAAAAATAGAGTAGGGCCAGAGCAATAGTCCAGCAGGTAGAGCGTTTGCCTTGTGCGCCAGCTGGCCCGTGCCAGCAGGTTTGATCCCCGGCATCCCATATGGTCTCCCCGAGCATCGCAAGGAGTGATTTCTGAGTGCAGAGCCAGGAGAAACCCATGAGCATTGCCGAGTGTGACTAAAAAAAAAAAAAAAAATAGAGTAAACTCTAAACAGTTTCCTGTTCAATGTTGGTCCATGCTGCTGCTACATCGAAAAGACTCTAAACAGTTTTATTCTCTGCTTGCTTGGTACACATTAGTAGCCAGCAGATATTTGTTATCTATTCCATTTTTTCCTGCTTTTCTATTCTTTCCTGGGTGCATATTTATAAACCCTTTCGATTCTAAGACCTAAACTACTTTTACCTAGAGGAATACCCCAGTCTTGAGGTCCTTTGTTAGGTGGACAATTTCCCACAATTCATTCCAGCACAAATGCCTGGGTACCACTAACCAGCAGGCAATAAAAAGAATCGGACAGAAGCACCTGGGGAGTTTGCCAGGACTAGATTGCCTTTGATCTTACAGGGGGTTGATGTGGAGAAAACATCTGTTCCCCCAGTTCTCACAGGCCACAGAGGGCAAAACCATGGGAGGTTTTTGTAAAGCTCTGTAGCACTGTGATTGGGGGATACTCACAGTGCTATAAAACGCATAGAGACCTGTACAAAAACTACCGAAGAAAACATGTCATTTCCTGGGAAATTCTAGGCCAGTGCAAAGGATAAGCACAGCTGGTAAGAACCTTTCCTTACTCTAAGACCCTGAGGGATGTCGAGAAGTTGGCTAAACCAGGACAGCTGACCACCCACTCCCCAGCTGCTGGTCCCTCTTGCTCACTGCTCTGTTCCTTGCATGAAACTTAACCTTTCTACATGTTCTTACCATTCGGGGAATAACTTCCATAAGACGTTTCTTTAAAAATGGTCTTTGTCTTGATTTTGTGTTGGTTGTTAAGACAGTTATCTAAGCCATCTTATATGGACTTTCTGAACCCAAATACCTAGAGAGATTTGCCTGACTGTTTAACTTTTCAGTTTAAGAAAGGTGTATTTTTTAATACAATCAGCAGCCATCACTCCTCATTCTCCTACTAAATATACCTTAAATCTATAGCTCCTGTTCAGAACTTCAAACACCCTACCACTCAGCTATGTCACATGCTTTATGACTTTATGACACATTTTGGGACTGTGAAGAATGTGATCTGGGAATAATTATGAATCCAAGATTCACCATCTTGGTGAAGCCAGTTTTCTAACACTAAGAGGTCTGGATCTTGGAAGTGAGAACAATCTAAAATGATATGTAAAATAATAAAATATTAATTTGAAGATCTTTATAAAGTGTAACTGTACCAGAAATGTTCACTCAGGAAGATGTGCCCCTGTCCTCTCTCAGGCAATAACCTCCCCCAAATAAACCCACTTCTATCTGCAAGTAATTGAATCACCATGAGCCGAGCCCTCAAGATTCTCCAGGCCTACAGCTAACAGGAAGCTGAAAGGCAGGAGCACTGTTGAGGTTTTTTCGAACACCCTCAGGTACAACCTTATCTTCAGATAACCTTTATCTTTGGAAAAGGAACCCATGTGACTGTGCTACAAAGTAGATAATTTTTCTGCTCTTTGAGGTTAGGGTATCCTTAGTCCATGGAGGCAAAATTATCAGGAAATGTCAAATTGGTGATAATAACAACTATACAATGTCAAGGATAACTTTGGGGGAAGAGGCAGTCTCTGTTTAATCTCTTAAACAGAGATTAAACCGGTGGAGGAGAGAAGGCTGGAAAAATATATATATATACATATACATATATATTTATACTTTAAGGAATATGAGTGATCCTATATAATTTAATAGAAACTCAGAAATCTCTGTCCAAGAACAGGAATTCAGGTCAGGATGTGGAGACCACAGTTGTCTCAGATCCCCAAGGGGGAGTGTAAACTGCATGGAAACAAAGTTGATCTGAGTCTGGGTGATTTTATCAAGGTGCCTCCAGATATTAATAATCCTCATTTTGGAGAAATCTCAGAACTGAGATTGTTCACAAATGGAGGTGAAACCAGAGCTAGTGGTCATTGGTTTTGTTCCTTTACAATGCCACGTGGTCATTGGTGTTGTTCAGAAGATGGTGTTGCTTCAGAAGAGCAGAACCAGTTCTAGGTATGTTTCTGCTTGTTTGAACTGCAAATAGAAGCTAGTGGACTAATTTTCACTTGGAACAAAGCTGGAACATCCTGGTTTGCAGTGAGATCGGATTCCAAGAATAAAAAGTGAATGTGTAATGCTACTGGATAAGACCACACTGGAGCTTTTTCCTGAGGGCTACTGGTGGACACCTTCCTCTCAAAAGGTCATGGTGACCCTCACTAATTAACTGATATAAAGTAATTGATGCTAAAATTGTTTAGGACCATGCTCAACACAGAAGGGATTCTTTTTGTGTTGTTTAAATCGCATTTTGACTCACCTGTGTCTGTTAAAAAAATGGGGGACAGCAGTTTCATTAGGGCAGCAGCTAGTGAATGTTAATATTATGACAGCCAATATCATAAACAAATAAAAAAAGCAGAGGGTCTAGGAAAATCTACTGATGGGATTAGTGGTTCATAATCTACTAAACTGGCTACAGAAAGAGTAACTACGTGGCCTGGCATCAGAGAAGGTTCTAGAGATGTGGAGTGGAAGAATATGGAATGATTTCCTCTCAGACAATGATTTCTGGAGACAAGGTAGCGGAGGGAGTGAGAGCCACAGGCAGAGAAATGGCACAGGGTCAGCACAGACTGGCTCCCCGACTCCCATACTATGGGTGTAGGGAATCGGGCTTTGCACAGAAAGTGCCAAAACTTCAAAGCTGTGCCAGCAGAGTCAGAGCAGAGAAATTCCATTTTTTTCCCTAAATCACATAAGATTGTGAAAACTCAAACTAATTGCCTTTAGACCTATTGGCTTTCCCTTTTTCTCACTAAATAGTTTACCCACATTCTCAACAAAGTTAATGATGGATTTCTTTAATCTCTATGTTCTCCAACTCCTTTGCTATGAATTCTGCTCCTGTTTACTGATTCTTAGGGGCTTACGGACCCAGTATTTCCCTAAGTATAGAAAACACACTTCCTATTTTTAGATGGTAGCTAAATAGTTGTTTCGCTTTTTGGGGTTTTTTGTTTGGTTGGTTGCTTGATTGATTTGTTGGTTGGTTGTTGGCTTTTGTTGCTGTATTGGTTTGGGTTTTTGTTTTGAGGCCATGCCTAGCAGTGCTCAGGGTTTACTCCTGGCTCTGCACTCAAGTTTCACTCCTGGCAGTGTTCAGAAGACACTATATGGGGTGCCAAGTACCAAACCCAGGTCAACCATGGGCAAGACAAGCTTTACCCACTGTCCTATCTCTCCAATTCTTATTTTAATTGCACTATCTTTTGATGACTATCAGAATAATACAACTCAGTTGTCAAACCCGGTGATTTAAAGTTTCCTTTTAATTGCATTTTAAGTTTTAAAGTGAGTACATTTTTTTTAAATATTAAACAAATTATATGACAGATGGATATGACAAAATACAAAAGGAGATATGGCTAATTGAAGTTTGGGAACACGGAGCTGGTGCATTCCACCACGCTTTGAAATGAAAAGATAAGGGGCACCCAGAGAGGGCAGGAACCAGAATATCTTTGAGTGCTGCCTTTTTTTTTAAAGCCAACTAATATTGGATTAGAGAGGCCTCTCTGCAAACCCAGGCCCTTTATCTTCTCAGAAGCCTACTTCCTTTTGATGCTTTCTTTCCTTAGGAACTTCTTTCAAGTTCTTACTTGCAGGGCTCTCAGGAAGCACAAAACTAACAGAAAAGCTCTGCAGAAACCCACAGCCCCAAAGCCACCACCCCCTTAGTCCTCTGGGTAGAGAAAGCCTGGCATAGCATTTAACTCCATAGGATAGAACCAGGGAACGGGATGAAACAGCATGGAATAAAGTGCCTCATAGAAATGAGTGTGTGTGATGCTTACTGCACCCTGGACACGGTATAGAAACATGCCACAGTCCTCACCGTGTACACATTCATGAAAGTGGGTCAGGAGGTGAACTTGGAGTGATGAGACTAGCCCTTACATCAGCTCCTACCATCCTAGTGCCCGGTGCATGCCAGGGCATGTTTCTCATGAAATGTGCTCTCCGGTTCTCACAATAACCTTGCAAAACTAAAGAGTTGGCCTGCATTTTCACACTTCAGGGGACGTCCTTCAAGATCACTCAGCTTAGCAAGTCAGCATTTGTTGCCCCTATTTGATTCCAGAACCTGTGCTCTGGAGAACTTTACACATTCCCTGGCACTGTAATATGGCTGGGACAGATTTCTCTCACCTCACCCAGCCTTGCCCTCAGCCCTCTAAGAGACTCATTCCCAGACTGTCTGAGGTGGTTGAAGTGACAGTTGGACTGTTTTCTCATCTCACCATCTGTTTTCTCATTTCACCATCCCCCACTCACTGTTCCCTGGCCAAAAACTGGTTCCCCAAAGAGGTGTTCTACCTCCTCTGCAAAAGTGAAATAAAGTCCATATCACACCTGACACTCTCATAGTTCAGTGGTTCCCAAATAGAAAGTCATTTAAATGATGATCGATGTCACCATACACTCAAGTACAAAGAATCTGAAAAATCCTGAACACCTCAACACGTTTCTAAGCTTCTGAGATAACTCCCCCTTCCCACCCACCACTGGCCCTCAGGCTGGGATGTTGGCCATTCCCTGTGACCATGAATATCTACCAACTGCCTGGACCTGCACTTCCTTCTTCATGAAACCTTTTCCTGCCTGGAACTCACTGCTTCTACCTTTCCTCCTCCAGGTGACATTTACTTTGCTTCCAGGAGGTCTTCCCTAGATAATCCCTGTCTTTCTGCATCCTTATTCTGCTTATTTTTCTTTTGTTCCAGTGGGGGTGGGTGAGGGGTGCTCCCAAGAGGTGCTCCTGCTTCCCAGGATCCCCTCCCAGAAATTTTTGGTCAATAAAGCTGGTAGACCAATGTTAAGGCCAGAGGCTCTGTCCTCATCTCCAAGAGCACCAAAGAAATAGGATTCTGTTGATGACTGTATAAAGAAGCTTTGGTACATCTACACAATGGAATACTATGCAGCTCTTAGGAAAAATGAAGTTATAAAATTTGCCTATAAATGGATGGAGATGGAGAAGATTATGTTGAGTGAAATTAGCCAGAAGGAGACAGATACAGAATAACTGCATTTATTTGCATGACATAAATATATATGTACATATTATGATACCAATATCCAAGGTCAAGTGAAACATGACCTTGTATCAGGAGGTCTTGTCAAAGGTGGAAATTATCACAAACGTGTGGGAGTCAGAGGCTAGGTAAGACAGAAAATGGAACAGTGTGCTAACAATTGTCGAGGGTACTAATACCAACCTAGAACTGAGCATAAAATACAGGCAAAAAGATACACATGACAACCCTTTAATGTATGTTCTGTAATCCATAGTCTGAAAGGGAAGGAAAAAGAAAGAGAGAGAGAAACGGAAAGAAATAAAGAACCTGCCATGGAGGAGGGCTGGGGGGGGGGAAGGAACCGGGGACGTTGGTGGTGGGAGATGGGCACAGGTGGAGGGATGGGTGCTGGAACACTGTATGACCAAAACCCAAATATGAACTTTTTAATTGTTAAAAAAAAAAAAAAGAAAATAAAAAAAAAGAAATAGGATTTTGTGTCCCCGAGCAACCTCTCCTCAGCCTGCTTGCCCTTAGAGGGATAATATTCACCACATCAAGCAATACCTAATTTCTCTAAGTCTAGCCCTAACAAACATTCCAAGAATTATACTGAGGTTTTCTTGTTTGCAGAATGCTTCAAACAGCATTTATCACACCTAACCTCTTAACACAGAAGCTTTTATCTTCATTTTGTAAAAGGGAGGCCCCCTAATATTAAAAAAAAGATCCCATACATAATTGTGCCACAGAAAATTAAATAATTAGGAATCAGTTTGATGAAGAACGTAAAGGACCTCTACAAAGAGAACTACAAAACATTACTTCAAGAAATAAAAAAGGGGCCGGAGCGATAGCCCAGCGGGTAGGGCATTTGCCTTGCACGCGGCAGGCCCGTGCCGGCCCAGGTTTGATCCCCGGCATCCCATATGGTCCCAGACACTGCCAGGAGTTATTCCTGAGTGCAGAGCCAGGAGTAACCCCTGAGCATTGCCAGGTGTGACCCAAAAAGCGAAAAAAAAAAAAGAAATAGAAGAGGACACAAGGAAGTGGAAACACATTCGCTGCTCATGGATCAACATTGTCAAAATGGTAATACTCCCTAGAACTTTATACAGATTCAATGTCATCCCTATAAGGATACCCATGACATTCTTCAAAGAAATTGACCAAACACTTCAGAAATTTGTATGGAATAATATATCCCCATGGATAGCTAAAGCAATCCTTGGAAAAAGAAGATGGGAGGCATCACCTTTCCCAATGTCATACTCTACTACAAAGCAGTGGTAATTAAAACAGCATAGTATAGGAATAAAAACAGACCTGTGGACCTATGGAATAGAGTTGAATATCCTGACAACCAGCCTCAAATACATGAACAATTAATCTTTGATAAAGGAGCAAAAAGTACAAAATGGATTAAGGAAAGCCTCTTCAACAAGTGGTGCTGGGAAAACTGGGCAGCTACATGTAAAAAAAAATGAATTTGAACCTCTGTCTAACACCATGCACAAAAATCAGATCAAAATGGATTAAAGATCTCAATATCAGACCTGAATCCATAAAGTATATTGAAGAAAATATAGGAAAAACCCTCCACAACATTGAAGCTAAGGATATCTTCAAAGAAGAAACACCACTAACAAATCAACTAAAAGTAAAGATTATTATATGGGACTACATGAAGCTAAAAAGCTTCTGTACCTCAAAAGAAGCAATAACCAACATACAAAGACAGTCCACAGAATGGGAAAGAATATTCACCCAATACCCATCTGATAAGGGGTTAATATCCAGGATATTTCAGGCACTGGTAGAACTTTATAGGAAGAAAACAGCCAACCCCATCAACAAATGGGGAGAAGAAATGAATGGAAACTTCGACAAGGAAGAAATTCGAATGGCCAAAAGACATATGAAAAAATGCTCATCATCATTAGTCATCAGAGAGATGCAAACCAAAACAACAATGAGATATCATCTCATACTAGAGACTGGCACATATCCAAAAGAGCAAGGACAACAAGTGCTGGAACGGATGTGAGTAAAAGGGACACTCATCCATTGTTGGTAGGAATGTCGACTGGTACAGCTTTTTTGGAAAACTATATGGATATTTCTCCAAAGACTAGAAATTGAACTCCCATTTGACCCAGCCATACTACTCCTAGTAATATACCCTGGGAAGCCAAAAACACACAATAGAAACACCATCTCTAATTTTATGTTCATAGCAGCATTATTCACAATAGCCAGAATCTGGAAACAACTAGAGTGCCAGAGAATTGATGACTGGATAAAGAAACTGTGGTACTTCTACACAATGGAATACAATGCAGCTGTTAGGAAAAATGAAGATATGAGATTTGCCTATAAATGGATGGACATGGAGAGGATCATGTTGAGTGAAATTAGCCAGAAGGAGAGAGACAGATATAGAATGACTGCATTTATTTGCATGACATAAATATATATGTACATATGTATATACATATGTATATATATATACATATGTATATATCATAATATGTATATGTATATACATATTATGATATCAATATCCAAGGTCAGGCGAAACATGGATCAAGAGGTCTTGTCAAAGGTGGAAATTACCACAAATGTGTAGGAGCAGAGGTTAGGTAAGACAGAGATGGGAACAGTGTGCCAATAATTGTCGAAAAGTGCTATTACCACATAGAACTTAGCATTAAATACAGGCAAAAAGATACACATGATAAGCTCTAAGTATATGTATTACAATCCACAATATGTAAGAGAAGGAAGAGAGAAAGAGTGAGAGAGAGAGAAAGAGTAAGAAAGAAAAGAGATAAAGAGCCTGCCATAGAGGCAGGCTAGGGGAGGGGGAAGGGAATTGGGGACATTGGTGGTGGAAAATGGGCACTGGTGGAGGGATGGGTGCTGGAACACTGTATGGCTGAAACCCAAACATGAACATTTTTGTGATTGTTTATGTAATGATGGTATAATAAAATATATTTTTTAAAAAAGGAGGCCCCTAAAATACATGAATGCTTCAAAATATACTGTTCCCAAGAAGTCAGGAGTAAGAGACAAAGTCTAAGCCAAGTTTCAGGTTTTCTGACATCTTTTGACATCATTGCAACTGAGAACCACTCTCCCTTTTAGTGATTTGCTAAGTTTCATCTGAGGTCCTTCATATGCTATAAACTGATCAGAAATTGCACATTCTCTCCTTGGGTTGTATGAGTGACATACAGGTAATCTCATAGACTAATTTTTACATATGACAGAGGCTAATTTAACTGTCACTTTTAAGTGTGAGTATGTCATTAAACTTGCAAAAATTTGATATTCATGAATATATTATTAAAATGTACCAAAGGCTCTAATTTGCCTTTATACTAAGAAGTAATGCTTGTTGGGGACTGGAAACAAAATGAAATACTCCTTAAAAAGGAGGAAGGAACCACAGAAATTCAAAAGATCATCAGAGATTACTATGAGAGCGAGCCTGTACGCCACAAAACAAGAAAACCTAGAAGAAATGGACAAATTCCTGAATTCCTATAGCTTCCCAAGTCTGCAACAAGAAGATTTGGAATACCTCAACAAACCTATCTCCATCGAGGAAATAGAATCGGTAATCAAAAGTCTCCCCAAACACAAAAGCCCAGGTCCAGATGGATTCACCAGTGAATTCTACAAAACCTTTAAAGAGGACCTACTCCCAATTCTTTTTAAGCTCTTCCGGCAAATTGAAGAAACAGAAACACTCCCAAATAGCTTTTACGAGGCACATATCACCCTGATACCCAAAGCAGACAAAGATGCCACAAAAAAGGAAAACTACACCAATCTCCCTGATGAATACAGATGCTAAGATCTTCAACAAAATACTAGCAAATAGAATCCAAAGAGTCATCAAAAAGATTATACACCATGACCAAGTGGGATTCATCCCGGGAATGCAAGGTTGGTTCAACATTCGCAAGTCAATCAACATAATACATCATATCAACAAAAAGAAAAATAAAAACCCTATGATCATATCAATAGATGCAGAGAAGGCATTTGACAAGATTCAACACCCGTTCATGATGAAAGCTCTCCGTAAAATGGGGATTGAAGGAACCTTCCTCTAGATAATCCAGGCCATCTACTACAAGCCCACAGCGAGCATCATTCTCAATGGGGAAAAACTGAAAGCCTTCCCCTTAAGATCAGGTACAAGACAAGGCTGCCCACTTTCACCACTTCTATTCAATATAGTACTGGAAATACTTGCCATAGCAATCAGGGAAGAAAAAAGACATTAAGGGCATCCGGATAGGAAGGGAAGAAGCCAAGTTATCACTATTTGCAGATGACATGATATTATACCTGGAAAACCCAAACTCTCTACCAAGAGGCTCCTAGAAATAATACATTCCTCTAGCAGAGTAGCAGGGTACAAAATCAATACCCAAAAGTCAATGGCCTTCCTATATGCAAACAGCAAAAGAGAAGAAAGGGACATTAAAGAAACTATCCCATTCACAATTGAGCCGCAGAAAATCAAATACCTAGGAATCAGTTTGACAAAGAATGTAAAGGATCTCTACAAAGAAAACTACAAAACATTACTTCAGGAAATATAAGAAGACCTTAGGAAATGGAGACACATTCCCTGCTCATGGATCAGAAGGATTAACATTATCAAAATGGTAATACTCCCTAGAGCTTTATACAGATTCAATGCGGTCCCTATAAAGATACCCATGATGTTCTTCAAAGAAATTGAACAAACACTCATGAAATTTGTATGGAATAATAAAACTCCACGAATAGCTAAAGCAATCCTAGGGAAAAAGAAGATGGGAGGTATCACTTTCCCAACCTCAAGCTCTACTACAGAGCAGTTGTAATTAAGACAGTGTGGTATTGGTATAGAGACAGACCTGTAGACCTATGGAATAGAACTGAGTATCCTGAAACACATTCTCAAATATACAACCACTTAATCTTTGATAGAGGAGCAAAAAATATTAAGTAGAGCAAAGAAAGCCTCTTCAACAAATTGTGCTGGGAAAACTGGGCAGCTACATGTAAAAAAAATGAACTTAGACCTCCTTCTAACACCATGCACAAAAGTCAGATCAAAATGGATTCTAGATCTCAACATCAGACATGAATCTATAAGGTACATCGAAGAAAACATAGGAGAAACGCTCTACGACATCGAAACGAAAAGTATCTTTTAAAGATGACACACCACTGACCAAGCAAATGGAAGCAAAGATAAACAAATGGGATTATATAAAACTAAAAGCTTCTGCACCTCAAAAGAAACGGTGACCAAGATACAAAGACAATCCACAGAGTGGGAAAGGATATTCACCCAATACCCATCTGACAAGGGGTTAATATCCAGGATATATCAGGCACTGGTAGCACTCCACAAGAAAAAACAGCCAACCCCATCAAAAAATGGGGAGAAGAAATGAACAGAAGCTTCCAAAAAAGAAGAAATTCGAATGGCCAAAAGGCATATGAAAAAGTGTTCTTCATCTTTAATCATCAGGGAGATGCAAATCAAAACAACAATGAGGTACCATCTCACACCACAGAGACTGGCACACATCCAAAACAGCAAGAACAACCGGTGCTGGCGTGGATGTGGGGAAAAAAAGGGACTGTGATCCACTGTTGGTGGGAGTGCCGACTGGTCCAGCCCTTTTGGAAAACAATATGGGCATTCCTCCGAAAACTAGATATTGAGCTCCCATTTGATCCAGCAATAGCACTCCTGGGAATATACCCGAGAGACCGAAAAACACATAGCAGAAACACTATCTGTACTTCTTTATTCATCTCTGCGCTATTCACTATAGCTAGAATCTGGAAACAACCTAAATGCCCGAGAACAGAGGACTGGCTAAAAGAAACTGTGGTTCATCTACACTATGGAATACTATGCGGCTGTCAGAAAAGATGAAATTATGAAATTTACCTGCAAATGGATGGACATGGAGACTATCATGCTGAGTGAAATTAGTCAGAAGGAAAAGGACAGATATAGAATGACTGCATTCATTAATACAACATAAATAGATACCAGTGTTTTACTAAATGTGGGAAATGTTAGTGGTAGATTAAAACTCACCATTGAATATACACAAAGAGACTTAATTGATAAACTCTAAATACCTGCAGGACTAGCCACAATGTGTAAAATAAGAGGGAGAGAGATGCAGAGACAGAGAGAGAGACAGAGAGAGAAAGAGAGGAAACTGGGGTACCTGCTATTAAGGCAGCATGGGGGTGGGCGGGAGGGGTGGGGTACATTGGTGGTGGAAATGGGGCACTGGTGGAGGGATGGGTGCTGGTATACTGTATTACCAAGAACCAATTATGAACACCTTTGTAATTGTATGTTTCACCGTGGTATAATAAAAAATTTTTTAAAAAAGGAGGAAGGAGGATGGAGCTCAACTCATTACTCTAGATCTTAGGCCTCATCTTAGCGCAACTTAGCAATGTGAACCACGACTCAATGACCAGTACTCCACCATTTTTTTTCTCCTGATCAAACTAAGGAACATCTTTCCATTAAGATGTTCTCATTCCAAGCACAAATTCAGACTGTAACACAAAAAAAGCTTAGATTTCTATTAACCTACCAACCACTTCCTGCTTCATTCTACTGAACAGCCCCAAGATTGAAGAGGAAAAAACGGTTAGGTCAGGCAGGATTACAAATTCCATCCAATTAGCTATTGGTGCATGATTTGGCCACTGGGGCCAGAGTTACCTTAGAGAGAAACAATGCAGGGTTTTTGTTTGCTTGGCTTTGGGCCAAACTTGATCTTGCTCAAGGATTTCTGCTGACTCTACACTCTGATATCACTCCTGGTGGTGTTCAGCAGAGCATATAGGACACTAGGAATCCAACCTGGATAGGCCAAAAGCAAGGCAAGTGCTTTACTTGCTGTACTATCTCTCTGACAAGACAGTTTTTAGATTAGGTCTGTCAGTTGTGCAAGATCCACTGATCTTCGGAAGAGGAACCTATTTGGAGGTGGAACCACGTAAGTAACTCCTTTTCTTGCTATAACCACTATGTTTGGCAATATCTTTGTTAAATAATTTCCTCAAGTCACCACCTTAGAAAACATTTTCCAGATTGTTGAAAAAAATCGCTCTAAGAAGATAATTTGGTGAGGGTTGGTTTGAGGAAGAGGAGCTGAGTTTCTGAAAAAAAATTCATGATGGGTATGTGCTACTCACGTCTTCTTGATCCTTTAGCTTTCCTGGAGTCTTCACTGCCTTTTCTCTCCTTAGCTAACTTTAGAGAACCAGCCTAAGTACCACCATGCATTCACCAATGTAGACCTATCTAAGCCATAACCAGATTGCTACCATAGTATATATAATAAATGTGAGGTATAATGATGAGCCTGTCAGACCAAGAATTCAGAGAGCAAATTCCAATACTTCTCGTTAACTGACAAACTCTGTGACAAACACTGAACTCTTTCCCTCTAAGAAATGAAATGCTGAGACATCTTCAAGCTTTAGCATACAAAGGTCTTAATTATCATCCAGACCAATTCTAAAGGAGAATTTATTAGGAAAAGTGAAAAAAAAGTCCATTCATGTGTATTTATATTAGCTAGTAGGAATTCTGTGACTTAATGGGGGCCTTGGGAGGGGTTGTTTTAATGCCATAAAAAGAAAGTCTCTATCTATTCATTAACCCTTAAGGGGTCACAGGTTTTAACTAGTGACAACTAAGGCTCCTCTAGTCGGAGGGTTTGTTACTTTGACTCAGTGATTGAAAACTGGAGTCTAGAAACCTGAGAGTGAGACCTAGTTCAGCCACCTACTACCTTAACCCCGCTCAGGTTCAGAAACTTCTTCTATAGCACAGGGCTAATAATATCACCTCATGGAATTTTACTAATGTTTGTTGAGGTAGTATAAACATAAGCTGTTCATGGGTAGAAAAACTACTCATATAAATGATAGTTATCTAGATTATTATGATTCTTTGCATGTACTTCTAGTCTTTTGTATCCGTGCTCTTACTCTAACCACCTTGTTATTCCACCTCTAGCTGCAGCAGAGTTCTTTATGATGACTTTCTTGAGCCTTATAGTTAGGTTCTGTTGACAATAGTCATTTGGCAATTCTAAGCAAAAAGAAAATAACCTCTTTCTCTCTGAGAAAATATGGTCCTGATGCAAGATCAGAGGGTTAAGAGATGGCAGGTTAAGAAGATAATAACAGAAAGCAGAGGCTCTTCCCTAAATGTCAACTTGTAGAAGATAACGCAAATCATACAAACTGCCAAAATAGAATGCTTAAATCTCAGACACACTCTCAAAGTTGTTTCCAACTACATTTGTCTGTTCTGCCTACCTTCTATCAAATGAATAAACTAGACACTAGGCAAGTAGGAACCAGGGTTTTATGTAATGATGCTTAAGGTAGTGTTCCACATCACAAATTTACTTTGGAAATGGGACACAACTCATCGTGGAACCAAGTAAGTTTGCATTTTAACTTTCCCTTGGAGATGCAGCATAGTCCTAAATGCATGGAATTTCTTGTTATGTCCAGAAGTTCTAAATTGTAATTCTCACTCTGCTTTAATTATAGAAGTCAGGGTAAATTTTGCTTCAATGCACTAGGTTTGTCTTAAGAAAACATTCTATGCATGCTTGAAATTTCTGTTCTAAGGGTTAGTAATGCTACATCTTCTACATCTACCTAAATAAAGCTTATGTCCACCATGTCCACATGAGACCAAGAAAATGAACAGCTCTGCATGAGTAGAGTCTCTGTATTTCATAAGGTCACTCTTGGGATAAAGGTGGAGGGTTAGAAAGGAGACAAATATGGTTAAAGTTAGGTAAAGAGAATTTAACTTTTATTTCCTCTAGCTGAGAACTTTCATTAGACAAAAATACCTGGCTCAGATGAAATGATCCCCAAGTTTCAACCTAGGCCATGTCTGCCTAGAGAGTTGCTATGTACCTACCTCCCAAGTTAACCCTAAATTTAAAGGCTTTATGCATAGACTCAGGAACCCCCATCCAAAGTAGAAACAGCCACCAACTACAGGGTAAAACAGAAACAACGGTGCTTCCCAGAAGACTTGCTCCACATGTAGTTTGAAAATCCAGAGGTTGTATTGGGGTAATTGCCAATGGTCAGTCACAGAAACTAGTCCTGAGAACGGTCTTTTAGAAGTTATCCAAAACGCCCAGCTCAGTGAGACAGCAGTACCCCTAACATGGTGAGATTCTTCTTTTGTTTATTTTCTAGCACATAAAGAAGTAGGAAAATGCATGTGAGGGTTGAAAGACTCTCTTACCATCCTCTGAGTTGCTGGGAGTGTCAACCTGGTCTCTATCTCTCAGAGGACAGTTTCAAATGACAGGAGTTCATGGTTACTAGATTCTAGAAAAATCAAATTCTTAAGTTTTCTTCTCTTGAGGGGAGAGAAACGAGAGCAATGAAAAGAAGGAGGGAAACAGAATCATGTTTTAGTTGATTGCAGTCTGATTGATGTTGGGCAAATTACATCTGAGAAAAAGTATTGTGTTTCATTTTCCCTTTAAATCATTTTCACTTGAAATTCAGAATTATCTACAGTGTTAGAATGAAATCTCTGGGCCTGTGCCTTTGGGAGTCTTAGGGAAGAAGGAAGGAGATGAAACTGATGTTTAGCCTTTTTGCTGGCACCTGACCCAACCTACCTGATGATGCTCCATTTATTTCCCCAGTTTTCTCTCCCTGCCCCGATGAAGTGTAATATAATGATGTGAAGCTCAGGGAGGGGACGTGAGAATTTCAAATCAAGCCCTTAATCCTTAAAGGTTTGACAGCAAATAATCACCCCACACCACTCTCATTCCTTTTTGCCTGACGCTAGCCTTAGATTCTTGCATTTTAGCGATGAGACAGACTCATTCACAAGGTCTTTAAGTTCTATTTCACATGATTACTATATATCCTCCTGAGGCTTATATCCGGATCTAGAGTCAAGAAAATTACAAAACAAAAAATAAGCAATCCAAAGTGAAAGGCAGCTTCTCTGACCTGCGTCTCTGACACCCCGCACCACTGGGCTTTCCCGCCAGCTACCAATTTCTTGTTCAACCCTCAGGTCCTTAGAAAGCCTTTCACTGGGCTCAGGGAATTGGAAAGTAGATTCGTTATTATGGTAAGACAGTCTGAGTGATGGGGAGAAATTGGGTTTCTAATCAAAAAGCATTTTTTGCAGCCCAAGAGAAAGGAACCAGAATATTAGAACACGACCTGTATCTAAACCGGGTCTGCCTAACATTCATTATAGGAAATGTCAGTGTTCCTCACCCCAGCTTGCCTCCCCAGCCATTGTGTTCTTCTTGGAGACGCCTCTCAATAAACTGGGAGTTAAATGTTCTATCTTGGAAGCAGCTATCAGTCACCTGTCACCCTCTTCTTCTGCTCTGACTCAGATCTCCCATTGTAATGCAAGAGATTTCATGCTTGCATTCTTATCCAGCAGGTCAACTATTATTAGCTTCAAAGGGAATGGAGACTTGTGCATCAGGGGCCCTGATCTCATCAAGGGCAGCTTTGTAGTTCTCTGAACTGTGGGGTCCCTAGACACGGAGCCGGGCTGGAGAGGCAGGACACAGATGTTCTAGCCCCGGGCTGTTATGGGTAAGGTGGCATCACAAAGTGCTCCTGGGACACCCGACAGATGTTTTTCGGAGCTGGCACCAAACTCTTCGTGGAGCCGCGTGAGTGGATTTTCCCCTATATTTCTCGGGATAAGTTGCATTTTTAGGATAGGGCATCGATCCAATTCTCAATATTTGAGAAAGTCTAAGTAGGAGTTGGAGTAGTACAAATGTGGAGTGGGCCCAACTGAAGACATTTTTAGACTGAGTCACATAAGCAGCTCTATAACTTTTTTATTTTTGAATATAACCCTACTTCTACTTATTTCTCAACTCCTTAGAGAAGCTTTGAAAGCATAAAGAAATTTAGAGTTATACTAAAAGCATACAGATGCTGGAGAATTAATGGCAGAGTTACTTTGGCCATTTCCAAATTCTCTGGAAAGTTATTTCATTGGTACAAACAACCCTCTGGTCAACCTGGCCAATATCCATGCCTTTTGTCATTCATGACATTGTCAAATGTCCTGCAGTTTGGGGAGATTTAGGAGAGAGGTGGGTAACCTGGTCAGCGTAATCAGGTTGAACAAACTTATATGTTAGTTTTCAAGATCAAGCCCATCTTGGGAGAGATCCCTGAAATTATGAGAGGTGCTTGCTAGCCATGTTGCTGTTCTTCAGGACCCACCAGGAATCTCACCGTGAATCTAAAACATAGATGATTTCTGACTTTCCAGATTATGAAAGACTATTGAATGGTCAACACTTCTTTTTTATATTGTTCACACACACATAATTGTAAATGTGGATTGGTACTTATAAAATGAGTAGATCCAAAAATAAACAATTGTTCACAGCAAACTGTGATTTTGAATCACAAGTTAAAATGTAATTACACCTATAGGCCAAAAAGAAAAGCTGGGTGGTCTTGAAAGATATACAATTAAGCTTTTCATTTAAATTGTAAACTACCACAGTACAAATTATCTGTAGCTTTGACTTTTGATTAATATCAATTATAAAGTAGACTAGATTTCATATGGCCATAACTGTATTGAATGCATTTCTTTATTTTTAAGTTTTGATTCAGTGTGATAAATTTTATTGCTTTGTCATGATATCCCCTAAAAAATGTATTTAATAAGACTCTTTATTTTCAAACAGTTCTCTAAAACAGATAGCCATTGACTGGTCTAAGAAAAAAGTGCTTCACCAAATCAATGCACTGTGTTTGATCTGAAAAGCTTACTTTTCTGATCCAGCTTGATGTGATATTGTGGTCAATATTATAAGTGTCTGGCCTTCTTTAGACATCTGTCTTGTCAACTATGTTACATTGTTCAAATTATTCTAACCAGGTCTCACTAGTCCAAAGTGCTCATTGACAACTGCCTTTGAATTCATCTTTTTAAAACCTCAGGCAAGTCTTAATTATCCAACTAAGAGAGACAAGAACTGGGTCATACTTTTTTAAGTAACCCAGGAGATAAAATTGTTCTGCTTTTGTATTTTAATGGACCCAATTTCTCTCTCTACAAGTTTAAACTCTCTTGAAAAGCAAACAGAATGCATCTCACCAAAGTCAGTTTAATGAACAAAAAAATTAAGAAAAGTCAGAGAGCAAAACCAGGTGGTTTTCAAGCCGTTACTGCTAGGTTTATCAGCATCTGTTATCGGTGGCTTCAGCAGTGCCAGAAAGCAAAACAATCTGCCTATTTTCTCAGACAGACTGAAAGCAGGTTCCGGGCAAGTGCTTTGAAAAATCCACAGTCGGCCTCTCATCTAGTACTAAATTCAACATTATAAAGAAGCAGATTCTTAAGAAAGAGTCATCTGCTATGTGACTAGACTAGAGTCCAGTCTTTTAGCTGAGCTCCCTGACAGAAAAATAATTGAAGAACTATGATAGTGGTTGTGAAGAGACCTCTTTGAGTAACTGGTTCCTAGAAATCCCCAAGGAACTTAAAAAGTGGCGATCAGCAGAAACTTCATGAGAAGAAACAGCTCCCTATCAACCTGATAGAATCTATTGCTTTCATGATAGTTTGCTACCCTATGCTTCACAACCGAAACACAGATCCAATTCAGAGTTAGAAATATAATCCCATTATACACTCATTACCAAGACTTTTTGTTTCCCTTACATCTTGACTATAGACCTAAAATATTTCCTTCTGTAAGAATTAGAAGCACATTTGAATTCAACATTTGGGAGCATAAGGTTAGGCCATATGGCAGGGTCCAGGGCATACCCCACGTTCTAGGCTCAGGGATCACTCCTGGCAGTGCTCGGGTGTCAGGGATCCAAACCCTGGCCAGCTGTGTGCAGGACACAGTTGTACTATCTCTCTGGCCCCTAACAATTTTTATTTGATACCAGGAAGTCAAACTCAACTACATTTTAGACACCAAAAGCTATATTTACAAAACCATTGTGTTGAAAGTCACAGTTAAGTTTATAATTAGAAATAAATCCAGATCACCTGGTGACAGGTCAATTGCCCTTCCTAACTTCAGTCATTTTCAGGGCTCTTTCCTTAAAAGTTACCTAACAAGAGTAAAACTCCAGAAACAACAACATTTATCACAATTCAGAAAGTTCTGTAAGCCATAGGGAAAGAATCATTCTACTCCCTTAACATTTTACAACTTTTCATTTTGGGAAAGAAAAAAAAATGGAAATGTAGAGGAGCAGATAGACGACACTCCAAGGAGCCACGCCAGAAGGATACCTCAATTATTGGAACCAAGAGTTCACAATACTATGGGCATAAAAACAAAAATTAATTGGCTTATAGTTCTGTCAATAACTTCTGAGAATAATCGCTGCTATTCTCTGATTTAAAACTCCAGAAACCATGGGATAGACCCTTATAAAAGAATGGGTACTAACCTAAAGGCAAAGATATGCACCACTTAAGTTTAGCCCATCACTTCCAGTCCATAGGTTAGAAATAACATCCTAACATGATGCCTATACCAACCTCTATGTCTGAACAAGTTGAATAGTTCTTCTCACACCCTCATTCTCTCAAAGCCTGAACTCCTACCCTGATCTCCCACCAAGAACTCATACTTTCTAAACAAGCCAACTGAAGCATAAAGATATTCAACCTTACCTCAATTGCCCCAAGGACTGATTACTAAAACAGACCTCACTGAAAGTCAGATGATCCAGACTGACTTTCTTAATACAAAAAACTTTTTTGCAGTTTTTTTTCCATCTCTATCCCAGCCATATCTCTTAGCAACTACTATTTATGAGTGGAATGAACTGTCTCTCATTTCTGTTCCCCTTGGCCATCCTCTCTTGGAGATGTGAACAAGCCCAAGTTACTAATAGCATGCAGGATTGTAGTAGTTGGTTCCAAAGAACCTAAGCTAACTCTTAACTCTTGTAGGTAAGCAACTCACTAAACATTTTATTTGCAGGACTTCAACCTCCTGCCAAACCATCTGTTTTTGTCATGAGAAATGGGACGAATGTCGCTTGCCTGGTGAAGGATTTCTATCCCAAGACTGTAAATATTAGTCTCCAGTCATCTGAGGTGATAAAAGAATATGACCCGTCTGTCGTCCTCTCTACTAGTGGGAAGTACAGTGCTGTGAAGCTTGGTCAGTATAAAGATTCAGATTCAGTGACATGTTCTGTTGAACATAACAGTAAGACCGTGAACTCCAATGACTTTGAACCAAAGACAAATTCTTTAGGTAGGTCACATCTAACTTCAAAGGGCTCTGTGTGTGTGAGTGAGTGTGTGTGTGTGTGTGTGTGTGTGTGTGTGTGTGTTGGGGTGGGGAGTTTCAGAGGGAAGAAGAGTTCAAAGTATGAATTTTTAATGAATGAGAAATGATGCTAACGAAACAAGGCTAGAGTTCTACTATGAATTGTCATTAGCATCTGCATCCTTGAGCTGAATCTGATATTATTTTCTTATTTTATCCCCTGTTCTCCTTTCTGGCAAGCATTTCTTATCTATGACTATCCTACTACTATACTCTGGGTTTGCAAATCTTTCTGTAGTCTACTAATGTGAATGGAAAAAAAACATTTATTATGGGGCTAAGAATTCTACTTCTACCTACAGATGAGAAATTTGCCTGGATGTTGGTCTCATGGTATTAAGAAAGTCCAGCATTGTGTGTTGACTATGTAAATAGTTGCATGACCTTACCCAAGAGCTCTGATCTTCCATTTATTTGCCTAGAGTCTCCTCCAGTTTTAAACCTTGAAGTAAATTCCCTGAGCCTCTTAAAGTAAATTCCCTGAGCCTCTTAAATTAAATTCGCCACATCATCGTGACTGCTTCTCTTTGCTCCAGATACTGTTCCAGACACTGTTCCAGATAGTGTCCCAGATCATGTAAAACCAACTGTATCTGAAAACATGAAGCATTTTCCTAAGAGTGTCCGTAAACCTAAAGGTTAGTTGAAATCAAAGAATCAACCTCAGAATTCAAAGTTAAAGCCAATTCTATAATTTTCAGATGGGGCCAAAAAATCTCAGACTTCAAAGGAAAATAAAAACCGTATCTGAAGCCAGTTGGCTCCTTGCAGACTCTCCCAGCATAGCATGCCTGGATACGAGCATGGGTTTCCAAAAGCTTGTGTAGCCAAATCTGAACAGCAGACCTACCTCTGTGAAGGCATCTCACTGGGTCAGGAAAAACAATGGTGATGGTGGTGATGATGATGATGATGATGGTGATTTGGGGGGTGGCTAGTGCTCTGCAGTGGGTCTAGTTTCTGGACGATCTAGTTTAGTCTCTTGCTAAAACCACCATCTTCACTCTTGTCAATTGCAGTTCACAGCGAGAAGGTGAACATGATGTCCCTCACAGTTCTGGGGCTCCGTTTACTATTTGCCAAAAGTGTTGCCATCAATATTCTCTTCACTGCCAAGCTATTTTTCTTTTAAGGTAAGAATTAGCTGTTATGAGGCAAAGAAATGAGGCAAAAGACTAAAGTGTATGTTTTGTTTGTGGGAACCTTGGGTTCAATCCTTAGCACAGCAAGTTTCCCCCAAACACCATGAGGAGTAAAACCCCACCAAAAGAGCTAACTTTTCTATTCTCACTTCCACCAGAACTAAGTAGTATATGTAGTTTCTAAAAGACTTTTAAAATCATAAGAACACAAGAAGTTTTGGGAAGGAACAAATATATTAAAAACAAATAAGATGGCCCATTTAGTTACTCTGCAAAACACTCCTAATCCCAAACTCCTGTTACTTTTTATATCAAGTCAAAATTGAAATTTATAATGTAGTATAATATCACACCACTCTATAAGTTCCACCTCCACCCTGAGCTAAAAAAAAATGGAGCTAAATAAGAAGAAACTGTTTTCTTTGCTGTTTTGTTTATTTTAATACAAGAGGTGCACTATTTGTAAGATCAGTGGGGGAATAAAGCTTCACCTAAAGAATATTCAGGAGAATGGGCAAGAGAAATAGCACAGTGTTGAATGTGCCTGCCTTACATGCAACTGACCCCAATTTAATCCCCACCACTGCATGTTCCCCAAATACTTCCAGGAGCAATCCCTGAGCACAGAGCAGGGAAACAACCCTGAGCACTGCTAGGTGTGGCCTAAAACCAAACAAATAAAAAAGAATATTCAGGGGGGAGTAGAACCTTCCTTTGCCTATACAAAGGGGACATCAGCTCTTAGTCCTTAACCAAAGGAGTGTAGACCAACCAGTCTCGAGGATAAATCTCTGCCCTCATTCATAACAAACAACCCTCTGTTAGAAACTCAAGATATGTACAAATTGAGGTTAAGAGGTTAATTATTTGCCTACTACTTACTCCCTCTTAAGTCATGTTAGACCTGACATTTAGCTATGTGTTTTCCAAAGCTCCTATGCACTACCCCTAATAATCCTCGGCACCAGCTCCTGATCTAGAAATAACCCTAGACAGATATAGTGTTGGATTGATCTAACCCAGTCTGCAAGCACACCAGGTCATTCCTGAACAGTAGTCCCACTATTATTTTACCAACTGCCCCAAGAACACAGGCTGTGCACACAACTACACAAAAATATAGAAGTCTCAAGGTCTGACTTCAGTCCTGTAACCAATTCACTGTTACCTTGGCCAAATTGCTGCACCTGGGCCTGAGTTTTACATCTCTAAAGCAAAGGAGTTAAGAATGATTGAAAAAGACCAAATGGTTTGATGAATTGAGCCAACATTGATAAATTGATACTAAATGGCAGAGCTATTGCCATGTGTTTAAGGCACCATGATATATTTACAATGTCTGCCATGGCAATGACCCTCCCAGATGACATGATCACTTATAATTCCTTCCAGAACTGATGATCTAGGATTACCCAGCAACTCTGACAGCATGCCACTCTCTCTTGCAGACTGACTGTACAGCATGAGAAGGTCTCTCTGGAAGAACCCGAAGTCTGCAAAAGTGCCATCTCCTAGGCTTCAACTTCTAACAACCAAGTCCACCCATTCTAGCCTGGTTTCAATGCTGCTATCCAAGCCAGCTTCTCTTTGAAGGCAACAAACCCAACTTATCCTCCACCCTGGTGGAAATCCTAAAGCCTGGGGAGTGTAGGTTTTATGCCTAATTATTTCATATACTGCTTTTAAGTGGGATCTATTCATATCATTTGCTTTAATAAATGTAAAGGACTATTTAAAACTCCTATGCTGATGGAAAAAAATGTTTTGTTTCTTTGATGTTGTTTGCTCCACAAATAGCAAGTGTGTACCACAGGCCTCTGGTTCCATTCTCTGAGAGGAAAATGGACCATAAACAGGAAGGGAAGGTGTCCTCTACCCAAATAGGAAAGACTCTGCTAACCCAGGCACCCGGTGTGTCCTAAACTGCTGCCGTTCTTTTTCATGGCTTTTCATTCCTGGAGTTGACTTCAGGTGCCACTAGAGACATTGTATTCTGGGGTGAGGTCGAGAGCTGCTGAAGACACAGAAGCACTTTCTTCTTTTCCTGGTCCTTTACTAACAAAATCACACTTGACCTCCCTTAAAACCATCCCGGTAAACAACAGAGGGCTCTAAAATCTCGTCTAAAATGTTCTTCAAGCTATTAGGAATGGTCAGAGTAAAATACCAAAGAACAAAGAAAGGCCCTTCTTTCTTTTTTTTTTTTTGGGTCACACCCAGCGATGCTCAGGGGTTACTCCTGGCTCTTCACTCAGGAATTACTCCTGTGGTGCTCGGGGACCATACGGGATGCCGGAGATCTAACCCGGGTCTGCTGCGCGCAAGGCAAACACCCTCCTCGCTGGACTATCACTCCGGCCCCGGCCCTTCTTTCTTGAGATTGATTTAACCAACATAAATTGACCCCTGCATCGGAGTTCCAGGCACTGTGCTGAGTGTGCAAAGATGTGTAAGATACGGGTCTTGCTTTCAAGCAACTCACAGTGCATGCGAAGTTTTTGGAGGTAGGAACAGGAATAAGTCAGGGGACTTTCCCATAGGAACAGTATCTTGGGGCCAGAGCAATAAATAGTTCAGCTGGTGGGAAACTCGCCTTACACACAGCAGACCCAGACTTGATGGATTTAGTTCTGATATCCCACATGGTCCTCTGAACACTGCCAGGAGTGATTCCTGAGTGCAGAGCCAGGGGTAACCCCTGAGCATCACTGGGTGTGACCCAAATACCAGAAACAAAGAAAGAAAGAGTAGTATCTTTCCTGTCTCTTGACTGCATGTCTCTGTGCTTGGAAACTTTAAAGTCAAGGACAATGACTGTTACTCAAGCCTTTGGTGTTGATGATTTTCCACCAATCTTCCTCAGAGCTGCCTGTTGCACATAGGAAAGCACAATCGTGTGTGTCTCATCTCTAGTGTTACTTCTTGAGGACCAGCTACGGGAGACAAGTGGGTGTTGTGAACTCAGTCTTTGTGGGCCACACTGAGCTTGTAGGTCTCGCCACAGCTTCCTGAGTCCCGGCCCACAGGTCTCCTTTAGCCTGAGAGCCAGCTTTAGGTTTCCTGCTGTTGCTGCTGCTGCCAGTGGCTTAGCCCCCCATGTGGTCTTCCTGCTCATACTCTTCCCACCTCAACAAGGCCACAGCTTTTTTCTGGGGACACCTACTCGAGTAGCAAGGCCCTAGCAACCCCGTGTTGTGGTGTTCTCAGAGCCTATGAGGGTTGTCAAGCAGGGGCAGATGGGGTTACAAGTGCAAGAGAAACCATGAGCAATAAATTCTGCTGCCATTGCCATGAGCAAACGCCCCCTTCATGTCTTCTCCAGCCAAACCCAAGAAAAGAAGCGGCAGCTCTGTTAGTAAAAGCCTTTAGGAGAATCTTGAGAGGTAACGCCAAGTCCATCCAGGGAAAAATTAGTCAAAGGTTACACACAACATCAATTTTGAAGGCAGTAAGGTAGCCTGTTGTCAACACATTTATATCTGTTACCTTACCATGTTTCTTTGATGTTGCTGAAAACAAAAAAGATCACTTTACATTTCTTATATGGGAACAAAAACAGGGGCGATAGTACCGCAGCTAGGGGCATATTCCTAGCAAGTCGCCAACTTTGGTTTAATTCCCAGCACCCTGAGTATTACCAAGCATAATCCTGGAGACTCTTCAGCACCAATGGTGGTGCTCTGGTGGTAGCTCTGATTGTCCCTGAGCAACAGAGGGCCTAGTGTAACCTGAGACACTCATGAGCCCCCATGAGCCCCCCACTTGAGAGGCCCCCAAAATATCATTCCTCCTAAAAAGGTATGTACCTTATTTAAAGTCATTTGGTAGGGCAGGACTATTGCTGGGAGAACCAAGCTACCAAAACACGCCTGCCCCAAGTTCCTTCTACAAGAGCCTATGGCACCCCAAAATAATGGCAAGATCTGAGTGTGAAGGCTACACTGAACTTCAGGGTGTCCCATCTTTAGTGTATGATGGAGCCACACTCCGGCCCACTTTGATCATCAGAGAAATACTTCCATACACTTCAAGGACATGAACTCGCCTACCCCAAGGAGCATTCAGAAGAGATTTCAGGAGAGCCAGATGGGACAATGGCTCCCTTCTGGCCTGGCGGTGTCACACTGAGGGTGTGAATGTGCCAGGGCATCAGCCTGCAGCTTATCAATTAAGCCCAGACTGCCCCAGAGTGTTTCCAGGACAGTCACATTCTTCAGCCAAGGCCACTGGCTTCCTCTCCTGGGTTCTTTCCAGCAGCTGATTGGTGGCTGCTCTTCACCCGCCTGTTCTGAGCCCAGAAAAATTGCTGCCCAAAGTCCCTGCTGCCGAAACCTCCTGGGGTTCAGCACAGAAAAAGGCCTGGACAAGACATGCTACACACCCATGGCTCTACCATGAACCAGCTCACTGCTTGGGCTTCAGAGTGTGTCGCAGAGAATCATCTGTTTATACCACCTGTTTATACCATTCCATTTTAACTGATGAACACTCCAGAGCATCCTGAACTATAATGAAAAATAAAACAGGCATAACAGTAAAAAAAAAAAAAAAAAGACAGCACCTCAGTACCTCCTGTCTCCGAGAATCCAGTTAATACTCTACTAGTTGATTAGTTGCCTCGTGGTAGAGAATTCAATAGAAGTAAGGTGGGGAGGAGGACAGAACCTGGAGCTGGTGCTCTATTTTGTTTTGTTTTGTTTGTTTTCATTTTAGATCTTTTTATAATATTTTATTATACCACCGTGAGATATACAATTACAAAGATGTTCATATTTGGGTTTAGGTCATACAGTGTTCCAGCACCCATCCCTCCGTCAATGCCCATTTCCCACCACCAATGTCCTTGATTCCCTCCCACTTCCCCTAGCCTGCCTCTATGGCAGATTTATTATCTCTTTCTCTTTCTCTATCTCTCTTTCTTCCTTCCCTTACATTGTGAATTACAATACATACATTTAAAGGTTATCGTTTGTATCTTTTTGCCTGTATTTAATGCTCAGTTCTAGGTTGGTATTAGTAGAGCTCTATTTTGAATTGTATCGTTGACTGCCCCCAAGAAGAATTCTCTCCTTCGAAGCTACCACTGAGCTCCAAACTCCAAGCAACTTTGAAGCTAGAACTCTGCGGTTCACAGGCAACTTTCTGGGAGTGTCTCGGTGCTCCTCTGGAAAGAAAAATGTTCTCTATATAAAGTATGTATAATGGAGATGTCAAAAAGCATCCAGGAAAAATAAAGTGGCTATAGAAAAAAACTCAGAAAAAATATAAAACAGGGAAATCTTTTAAGTAAAAGTCTTTATGTTCCGATAGCCCAGCAGGTAGGGCGCTTGCCTTGAACGCGGCAGGCCTGTGCCAGCCTAGGTTCAATCCCCGGCATCCCATATGGTCCCCTGAGCACCGCCAGGAGTAATTCCTGAGTGCAGAACCAGGAGTAAGTCCTGAGCATTCCCAGGTGTGACCCAAAAAAGAAAAAAAAAAAAGTCTTTGTGTTTAATCTGAATCCTTTTAGAATGTTTTGTTAAAGTAACATTTACCAGGCCTTAGTATTTGGAGGGAATGGAGTGTGGCACTGGGGGGCAACTCCAGGCCTCCCACCTCAGAGGTGTGCACCCCACCACTGAGCGATATACAGGCTCTGGGTATAGGATATAAATCAACAACTTCATACAACTTTATATGCTACACTATATTCACCGCTAAAAATCTTGTTTTCACACCATCAGCCCCTTCTCCCTGATTTGCCAACCCCTTACTTTGCTACCCAAAGAGGGAGCAGAGTTGGTGTGCAGAGTACCCCCTTACTCTGTACCCCATTTGCCTCTTGAAAGAGAAACAGACAATTCCCAATCATGAGTGAAGAATGGACACAGAGACACACTGAATGGACACAGAGACACACTGAGGGTATCTCCTCGGATTGGCCTCCTCTGCACCTTTCTGCTACCTTACAATGTGACGTTGTCAAGTCCCACTCTGGGTTGGGGTGCCCTGGCCCAGAGTCTCAGCTCCTGAAAGCAGAGTCAACCCTCACTGAGTCAGTGTCCACTGAGTCTCCCCAAAGAAGCTCTGCTCCCCAGGGAACTAGAGAGCACCCTGGACATGACTAGGCCTTTGTGACTCAGGGCGCTTCTAAGATCTAAGGGCCTCTGGGCCCTTGAAGACCATATGGAGGAGCACCTCCATATGGTCTTAGAAGGAGTCTAGGAGGAGTCTAGGAAGTGTCCAAGGCATGGGCTGCCCCAAGAGGGAGCAGGGTTTGTGTGCAGACTTCCTGAGCACCTGTGTCACTGTGGAGCCAAAGCACAGTAGTAAGTGGCACTGTCTTCAGTCTGTGCTAAGGAGATCAGCAAGTGGAAGGTTTTTGGCGTGTTACTACGTTGGACAGAAAATCTACCTTGAGCAAATTCTGCATCAAGGGAGTCGTGAGTTATCCCTGTAAAGGACAAACTGAAAGGAACCGTCTGGGCGCGCGGTACCAGTACAAATCTGGATTTTCATAATATGTGGTGTAAATGCAGCGCAGCATCACATCGCCGCCTTGCACCACTGACTGGACCTGGGAGCTCTGGTCCACTGAGTTACACTCCATGCCCTGGTCTGCGAAGAGAAAATAAACGAAAATGAGGATGTCCTAAAGGCACTGGGTCTCACACAGACCCACCCCGGAGAAGCCTAGGGAGCAGAAGCAGAAGAGAGACACTGAGCTGAAAGGCAGAAAAAAGCTAAGAAGAAAGAGAAGAAAAGAGAGAGAGACAGACAGACATACAGACAGACAGACAGACAGACAGACAGACAGAAAGAAAGAAAGAAAGAAAGAAAGAAAGAAAGAAAGAAAGAAAGAAAGAAAGAAAGAAAGAAAGAAAGAAAGAAAGAAAGAAAGAAAGAAAGAAAGAAAGAAAGAAAGAAAGAAAGAAAGAAAGAAAGAAAGAAAGAAAGAAAGAAAGAAAGAAAGAAAGAAAGAAAGAAAGAAAGAAAGAAAGAAAGAAAGAAAGAAAGAAAGAGACTGAAAGACAGAGAGAAAAACCCAGGCGTGGAAAGTCGGGTGTGGGGAAATGTGTTAGAGCGAGAGGAAATGAATGTACTTACAGAAACACAGAAAGCCAAAGCCCACAAGGAGAAGCATCTTCTCTTCGTGTGGGGGGGCAGAGTGCACAGAATAGAACACGGCTGCTGAACTGTGTGAGAACATCTCAGCTTTCTGATAGAATGGGGAGGGAAAGATGGACCCCCTGAGCATCAGTGACGAAAGGAGCTAACGCTTCCAGCCCAGAAGCTGTCATTGTCATCATTATTTTTCCTCCATTCATCTTGAATTAAGACTTCAGAAAAACACTGTGAAAATTAATTACTTATTCTAAAAAAAAAGCAGAACTGGAAATGCAGCTGTTCAAGCATCAAAGTATTCTAAAATGAATGACCACCCATTTGACATCTGTTTCTGCACCCTGAAGTCACAGGGGTGGGTGTCTGGAAGCCCTGACATTGAACAGCGCACTCCACACCCAGCACCTAGGAGAGCGGTGCAAACCTGGAGGCAGGGAACAAGCGCCTTGGTCTCTCCTCCATGGGAAGAACCAGAAAAGAGGGTTGGATTGTCGGATTCTGCAGTCGCTCCTGGACTGACTCTAGAACTCTTTTGTCTGTGATTCTGGAGGGCCTACCCTCATCCTGAGTTCTCCCTGCATCATACGTACATGACTCTGCAAATCTCCTTAGCCCTTCACAGCACGCACCTATTTCCAACCAGCTAATTCTTCCCCCAAAACACACTGTGACTTGTAGGAGTAGACTCATGCTTTCTCAGACAGTCAGCTGTGACCACCAGGGCCTAGGGGAGTTGGGGTCCTGCAGCCGCTTCCCATACAAATATTGTTTCCATGTGAGCCAGGATGTGACAACAGCCAGAAGGCATTTCCCTAAAAATAAAAAAATATAAAAAAGGTTAACTTCCCAAAAATCTGAGAATGTTACTGGGAGTATATTTTGTTGTGATTTCCCCTCAATCCAATTCATCACCAAGTCCTATCAGTACAATGAAATACAGCCCCAGTCCATTCACTAAGGGTCTCTGGTCACCACTGCCACCAGCTTTTGCAAATACCACCACCTCTCATCAGGTCTAACCACTACAACCTCCCCCCCCATTGGTACTCTTGCCTCTTCCTGTGGCAGGCGCCACACCAGCCTTTACACAATATAAACAGGAGAATGCCAGCTCCTTCCTTGAGCCCGGATCTCCCTGCAGACAATCTGTCACTAGTTCCTCTCCAGCTCCTGCAATGCTTCCTCCCTCTCCCGTTCCCCTTCAGCTGCTCTGAGCTGCCTTCTGGTCCTCTGCTGCCTTTGCTCTTGTAGCTGCCTGAAGCTCGGGCCCCAGTTTTCTACAGATCTAACTGCGCAAACCAGCTCTCCCTGCTCACTTCCAGTCAATCAGTTCCCCAGCCACCTAGAATTGCCCTTGATTACATCTTTATCTTGCTTCCCCTCACAAACCATCTGAAATTATCTGATTTATACATGTTTATTATTCCTCTCTCTCTTCTCATTCACATACACTAGAAACAACACTGTTGTTTGTTTTTATTTTCACTGATACATCCCCAGCCCCTATGATTATGTTGGTCACATAATAGACAACTCTAAATATTTGTGGAATAAAGAAACATTTCTGTCTCCACTTAAAAATGCACAATCCCCCCCCCCCAAAAAAAAAGTTAAAAAAATAAGGGGGCCGGAGGGATAGCCCAGCAGGTAGGGCGTTTGCCTTGCACGCGCCGGCCCATGTCGGCCCGGGTTCGATCCCCGGTATCCCATATGGTCCCCTGAGCACCGCCAGGAGTAATTCCTGAGTGCAGAGCCAGGAGTAACCCCTGAGTGTGGCCGGGTGTGACCCAAAAAAGCAAAAAAAAAAAAAAAAAAAAAGAATTTAAAATGCACAATCCCTTGGGTATAATAGTGAGAAATATGGTGTTGCAATTATGTGCATGGAAAACTATCATGAACAGTACCAGAAATCATAGAACCTCAAACAATAAAAAAGTTTTTTAAAATTGATGGAAGTAAGAAATTAAATTAAAATTAAAATGCATCATCCCCATACATATTATTGGTTTAATAACACCAAACATTAGTCAAGCAGCACAAATGCTGGCTGACTTCGACCGAGAGTGTGGAAAGATAGGTCTACAGCTGAATCTAAAGAAAACCATGTTTATGAAGAATGAACTAGTTCCAGAGGCTCCATTCACTCTCAATGGAACAAACATCTTTGAATGCAGCAGTTATGTGTACCTAGGTCAAGAAGTCAACATGATGAATGACCTAAAACCTGAGCTGCGCAGGAGGAAGAGAGTGGCATGGAATGCCTTCAAAGGCATAGAAGAAATAGCTAAAAGGACAAAGAACCTCCGGCTCTGGGCACATCTCTTTGATTCCACCATTCTCCCTGTATTAACATATGCCTCAGAGACCTGGGCCCTATGAAAGCAGGATGAGAATGCTATTCAGGTCTCCCAGAGAGGAATCGAAAGAGCTATGCTTGGAATATCACGCCTCACTCAAGTGAGAGAAGGAATCCGGAGTTCCGACCTCTGTCACTATTCCAGAATCAGGGACTCTGTCTCGTTTGCCAAGGCATCAAAAATCAGATGGGCTGGACATGTAATGCGATTTTTTTTTTTTTTTTAGTTTTCCAGGGGAAATATCTTATTTATTTTTTTTTTTAATTCTTTATTATACCACCGTGAGACATACAATTACAAAGGTGCAATTAGTTCTTGGTAATACAGTATTCCAGCACCCATCCCTCCACCAGTACCCCATTTCCACCACCAATGTACCCCACCCCTCCCACTCACCCCCAGGCTGTCTTAATAGCCGATAGCCCTGCTTCCTCTCTTTCTCTCTATCTCTGCATCTCTCTCCCTCTTCTTTTACACATTGTGGCTAGCCCTGCAGACATTCATTTATTTATTTATTTTTTCCACCTTTTCTCCTTTTTTTTAATTGAAGGATGCTCATGTAGAGTCCTGGCTCCACAGGGTTCCAACATGCACCCTCCACCCGAACCCATCTCCCATCACCAATGTCCCGTCTCCCTCCCCTCCCGAATCCCAACCACCCGGCAGGCTCTATATGTCATCTCCTTCTTCTGTATATCTCCCTCTCAGCAAACCCTCCTGCTGTTCGCGGAATGCAGTGTACCAAAAAACATCATCGCTTTCACCACCCTAGTGGCCCGCGAGGCCGCAAAGCGGCGCGTGACCTGGGCTCGAACTGGTTTTGCTGGTCCTCTGGTTGTGGGGCATTTTCCCAGCGCCCGGACAATGAAAATGGTGGCTAGTGTGCTGGACGAGCCCCATCAGGCTGCTTCCGGGACCCCCCGGAGGCGACGGGCCCACTCCCAAAGCCCATCTGCCCTCCTCGGGGTTCCATAGTCAGCTGAGGCCCGGTGCGAGTCAGGCTCCCGCCTCCCGAGCCGTCTGCAAGACTCTGGATGCCGGCCCGTCAGCAGCTCCGGGCGGGGAAACTGGTCTCGCCACGATGGAGGGGGAAGGGGTGACCATGCCTCCATCTGACGACTTCCCAGTGCTTCCCGCCTCTTGGAGCCGCCTACCTGGGCTCGAACTGGTTTTGCTGGTCCTCTGGTCGTGGGGGCATTTTCCCAGCGCCCGGACAATGAAAATGGTGGCTAGTGTGCTGGAAGAGTCCCATCCGGCTGCTTCCGGGACCCCGGAGGCGACGGGCCCACTCCCAAAGCCCATCTGCCCTCCTCGGGGTTCCATAGTCAGCTGAGGCCCGGCGCGAGCCAGGCTCCCGCCTCCCAAGCCGTCTTGTAATGCGATTTTGAGATGGCCGCTGGACTAGAGCCATTACCGACTGGATCCCACAGGATGTCAAAAGATCATGTGGCCCCCCCCACCTACAAGATGGTCAGACTTCTTTGTCAAGACCCTGAAGGAACGGTTTGAGGCTCTTCATATTCCTGAATCAACCAGATGCCATTGGGCTACATTGGCACGTGATAGGGTCCAATGGAAATGTTACTGGCTCCCGCTCGAGAAAATCGACGAATAACGGGATTTAAGTGATCAAGTGATCCCCATACAAAGGGAGAAAAGGTCTCTTCAACAAATAGTGTTAGGAAACTGAACAACTACATGCCAAAGAATAAAAACTAGAGTACCCAAAAAATTAATTCATACTGGATAAATAGTACAGTGTTTAGGGACCTTGCCTTGCACATAGATAACGGGATCAGTACCTGACACTCCATATAGTCCCTCAAGCTTGCCAGGAGTAATCCCTGAGTGCAGAGCCAGAAGTAAGTCCTGAGCACCACCTGGTGTGACCCCCAAAGCAAACAAACAAAAACCAAATAAATAAACATAAAATAAATAAACAGGAGTAATCTCTGACTGCAGAGTCAGGAGCAAGCCCTGGCCACTGCTGGTATAGCCCCAAAACCAATAAAATAAAATCCAAATTTCACTGGGTGGGCTTTTATATACCTGAAAATTCTGGACAGAGAGAAAACCAATGGAAACCTCAGCAGTGCGAAGTCTCACCGCAAGCCTGCAGGGCCCTCAGATGTGTAAGAGAAAGATTCAGTGACCCCATTTCTAAATTGTGGGGCTCTGTCCCAGCTGGTACTGCCACCTACTGGCAAGGGACCTCTTCCCCTAGCCATCCCACCCACACTGCCAACAGAGCTTCCAGGGCCTAACAAAATGCCCTTTCTATCTCTACAACGCTGAATGCATCAAACATTTTAATTTGAAGGTAAGAAAGTAGGGCCAGATGGGCTGAGCCCACTGCAGCTCCAGTAGTAACTTGCCATGTGACTTTCAACATGCCTACCCCTGCCAAGTCTCAGTTTCTCCATCTGTAAAGTGGAGAGAGTAATAATGATAACTTTGAGGCACTGGGGGGTGTGGCTCCGTGATTAGAGGCTCATGTGGGGCTCACATGTGTGAGACCCTGGGGTTCAATTCCAGCACCACATACGAATATAAATCACTTTTTCACGGGATGGTTGAGAAATAAAATGAACAACACTTGCAATTCTCCAACCAGTGAGCTGACATGTGAGGTTTTCGCCGCTGTTGCTGTTTTTACTGAAGAGTACATTCCTCAGAGCCTTACTCTCTTCAAATATGCTCAGAGAAAAGACGCTAAGTCTGAAAATTAAGGCTGTGGCCAGGGATGTGGTTCAGCAGCTAAACACATGCCTCACTTGTGTGAGGCACGGGACGCCTTCCCTGCCGCTCCCCAGGCCACCCCCTGAAAAAGTATAAGTTGTGAAATCTAGCACAACCCACACTGGACCAGATTTTTATTTGTTGTTGGACCAGTCACTGGCAGCAACAAATAAAAACCAACTCCCATTTAACCTGCTCTCAGTGGCTCGAGAGTATCCTAGAGTTCTGTGCAACCCCAAGACTCAAGGCTGCTGTGCTCTTCCCAAGCCCCCAGCCTAGATAGAGCATTCCGAAGTTTGAGAAATGAGTCTGCTCACCCACTGTTTCGATGTCTTCAAAAAGTTGCATTAGAGACCACAATGGACCATCAAGTGAGCTCCAAAGTGTAGGCAGAAAAGACTCTCATAATTTAATGACTTAATACAGACCTTGAATTTCTGTACCCCATTTCCTTTTGATTTAGCTTGAGCAGCAACTGGAAGACCTGCTCCAGACAGTCCATTAGGCTCAGGCTCCCTGGGTGAAGGGGACCTTCCAAGCAGTCGGGGTAGCAGGGATTTGCTGAGCCTTGCCTCTCTGTGCGGCTCCCTCCTACCTTGCACCCCCTTTGGGGTGGGGGTGCTGTTTTTTACCTCACAGCGCCCTCTGCTGCTCTCATTAATCCATCTCCATAAGTAGGTCGTTCTGGACGTGGGAAAGAAAAATAGGTCAGAGGAGGAAAAGATTCTTTGTTCACAACTTAAGTCAAAGCTGCTGCTTCTGCTCCCATTCCCCTTTCAACCCAGAGAACGCACCTGTCCTCTGTGGGCCTCAATGGGCCTTTCTCCCCAGTCTCTCATAGAGGACTCCTTGCCTCTGAGGATGTGAGCTGAAGGCTCAAAGGCTAAAGGAACATTTTCCACATAGAATAAAAGCCGAAGGTCACAGTAGAGGCCATAGGGAAATTGCTTGGATCTGAACAGATAGATCTCTTTCTGATGAAAGAATAGAGACGTGATTAAAAGAAAGAAGCTTGAAAACATCTGAATGTGTGAAGTCGTGGGAGCAAGTGGGCAAGAGAAACGGTTTCAGCATCACCTTCCTCCTGGTCACGGGCCACTCCAGGACAGACTGGGCCCATAGGTAGCAGGAAGAGTTCCAGGGAGGACCAGCAATCCTACGACATCTTTAGCCACCACTATGGCCCCCCCACACCCCAGCCCCCATAGGAGCAACACAGGATCACCCAGAACCTCTGTATTGCAAACCTATCTTGGCTCTTTCAATGGGAACAGATATGAAGACCCTTACCATGGACTGGTACCCAGTACAACCCCTGTGTTAGGAGAAAAACTGTGACGAGAAGAGCTACCCAACGGTGTTGCTGCTGCCAGTTTTGGAGCAATTTGTGCAAGAACAGGTGAGTGATCCCTTGGGAGAGGGGGCTGTGTGGAATCTGCTCTGGCTCTTGCCAATCAGATGTCTGTGCTGCTTGGGGTTTCTCTGTAAATGGCTCCGGGAGGGCAAGACGATTATATCCCAATTACCAAAAGCTAGCAGTTGGTGGTGGCTATTTGAAACCCAGATAGGAAGGACTGTGAGGCTATATCGAGACTTAGAGGGGAAGAGTGATGAGTCAATTATCGTTGGCTGCCATGGGAGCTGGAGCAGGAGGTAACACCACACCGTTCTGCATCTGCCACCCTGCTCTGGATGTCATTCCTGCGATGCATCCTGCAGAGAAAAAATAATCATCCCAACTCTCTGTTGGATTATCCTTTTGGTAAAGGGCAACGTTTTAAAATCTCTATCTTTCCCTTGGCTTCCCTGGGATCACATGGGCCATTTCTTTCACCATCAATTTCTGTTGCCTGCAGCCTAAGAAATAAAATTTTTCCAATAAATTAAGATGCTCTCTCTCTTTCTCTCTCTCTCTCTCTAATCGTAAAGCATGTACCAAAGTCAATACATCTCTTGCACAGCTTATACTCCATTTAACAGGGAGGATCCTACTTGAACTGACCAGGAGAACCACTGGGACAGAAACCACCAAGGAAGATTCTTGTTCTGGTGTGTCATGAGGAGGAGTAACTAGAGGCAGAATTGAGACTCATGATCCTTGGATTTGGGATCCAATGGTTTCTATCTGCCTGCATGACCTTGAGTACATTTTACAATTCAGGATCTCAGTTCTTTTTGTTTAAAATAAGGTTCCTTTCCAGAACTCACCTTGTGGAGTGTTAAAATATAAAAAGCAACAAATATGGCTTGAGCACATTCTTCATTTATATTCCCTTGTGCATGTTGCTCAAAGTCCTCATTTCCCAGCAAGGGGAAAAAAAAGCAAAGCCTGTCTCTTCATTGAGGGGTTGCAAAATTTCTTGACACAATATATGTGACTCATCAGAGCCTGGAGGTTCATACCCAGATGCCAACTTGGAATCCAAGTTATTATTGCATCTGGGAGAGAGAAAATGCTGAGAACAGCCTTTGGGTAAGAAAAAAACATCCATTTGGCACACTCGCCAGAAAAAAAAAAGACTGTGCATAGTATGATAACATTTTGTTATCTTGTTTGTCATCTTCCTCCTGAATCTTCTCTGCTCTTTCCTATCTCTGTTTCAAAAAGGGAAGAGGGACAAATCTTTCCCAAGGAAGATGTGATGCCTGTAAGGGACAGGGAGGCTTGTCAGCCTAGGGAGGAAGAGAACAGAGTCAACAGCACACCCTGTCAACTGTGCCCACTCGGCTGGTTATTGTAAAGGTCTTTGCTCCTGTGTGAACCGGCTCAAAGAAAACTGACATTTGGAACCACGGCCACAGACATCATGAAATTCAGCAAGTACTATCTGACTGAATTAATCTTTAGTCATCTGAAAATTATCAGAGAGATATCCAAGTGTTCCTTAAGGAATAGAAACAAAAGAAGCATGTTGATGTCAAGAAATATTTATTAAGTGGTAATAGCATTTTTTTCTCAGGGATCCTCTCTGGGTCTGTTTTGGGGAGATTAATGCCATGGCCCGAAGGAAGGAGGGACTTTGTCAACAGACTCAGATGGCATGAAGCAGGACAACAGATTTTCCTTTAAGACCCAATCATGGGTACCTGGAGACCCGAGTAAGTAGCTTAGTTTCAGAGATTGTATACAACAGCATGGATAATCTATAACACCAGGTAGTCAAAGATGTGAATTTATGATCGGTTTTAGCCTGGATTTCATTATTTGGGAGGCAGGTTTATCTTCCCAATTATATGTTTCCTTGAGCTGATCAGTAGACTCTACAGGGTAAATGCTTTTCAGAAGCATACATTTCTGAAATTAGGCTCCCGGCAGTCAACAGAGAAGAAGTGGCACCAATCATAAAAGAAGCGCCAGTCTCTGATATGTGTTTGATGCCCACTGGGGTCTCCTTCCCTGACTGTGGGTCAGAGCCAGTGGGGAACCACCAGGCAGTTATTTCTGCACAACAGGGTAGGTAACCAGAAATGGCCTGCCTGCTAGGTGCTCAGAAGCAGCAGGTCTCCACAGCCTCTGTGGCCAGAGAAAAAAGCCATCAGAATGTGGTTTTTCTATTTCCCTTAGCCAAGTCCCTGAGCTGCATTGGTTGGAGAAGGTTGTTTCTGATCTTGCTCATAGAGCTCACCCCTAACCCGGGCCCTAAATGCACTAGAATCAGATCTGAGTAAAGGAAGTCACAACCTTGTTCTCAGAGGTTACTTTTGATAAAGGGTCCAAACACTGTGCATAGAATTGAGAAGCCCAACATTGAGGTCTCAGTGCATTAAGTGAGGTGAGTACCTCCATTTCACACACAATGTTCTGTACCTCCTTGTGAGCTGACACTTGGCAACCAGAGAACTAAGTGGATACTCTAGGCTAGGGGATAAATTCCTGGATCCCAGTGGGAAAAGGCTATAAAAATCAAACCACCTTTCCTGTGGGTAAGCCAGAGCAAGTCGTTTATGTAAAGGCATCAGCCCCAGGGGAAGGGAAAAAAAATAGGAAATTTGCATTTGGAACAGGAATTCAAGTGAGAGTGAGAAAGCACCGACTTTAAACCTATTGTATCTGTTTATTTGGGTTGGCTTTTGAATTATCTAGAGGTCCCAAAGATAGAACCCTTCTCCCTGAAGATTTGGTTCCCAATTTCTGACTTGATTTCAAAAACCATCAAATGTTAAGGCAGATGCTAGCTTGGAAAATTCTATTTCCCTATGTAATAATAGAGAGGTATTTTGCTCACCTTGTTTTGTTTAGGAAACGGAAGGAAGATTGTATACCTTGGGGAGGCGATGGAGAATGGAAGGGACATTTGCAAAACACTTTTTAATAAATAAGATCCAGAGAATCAAAGACTGTGTATTCCAAGCATTCTTAAGAATCACCTAACTCATCTCTAATCTTGCAAACAAGGCCAGTGAAACCCAGAGAGGTTTTGAATCTTTTTAAATTTACGCATTTGGACCTGGCCCATGGCAAAGCCAAGACAACTCAGATACTGACCTAACCAGACAGATCCAAGGGAGAGAAAACATTGTGATCTTTGACCATTTGTACCCAAATAGTCTTTATCCAAAACTGAGTGAGCTCAATCTGAATTTCAGAGTTTCAGAGGAAGAGAAATCTGCCACATGTCTATTGTGGGGAGTGAGGGGAAGCTGGAACTAGAATAATGGGACTAGGGTAAACTTGCCGCCATCTTGACGCCAAGATGGAAAAGGCCAAAATGAAAATGCCGGTCTTGTCTTCAGACGTAGACTACTACCTGTAAATCTGCAAGGCTAATTTCTTTGTCAGCAGGATTTTATATTCTATGATAGATTGCATCTGCTAGGCAATTGCTTCAAACCACAAAATATATTTACAAAATTGGTTTACTGAGCCTTTTGGTGTCTTAAAGTGGCAGTCCCATTTCTGAATATGCCTCTTCGCCCTAAAGCTCTGGGCTACCAGAAATCCACCATCATTTATCCTGTCTTAGAGGGTTGGCAGATGAAGGGAAATTCTAGCTCTTGGGAGCTCTGCAGCTCATTATGTTGATGCCACATGTTTTTGCAAAGCTCCTTCACACAGTGTTCAGCAAACTGGTGCTAAGATGAACTTTGGGAGGGGAACTCAGCTCTTAGTGAATCCGGTAAGTGAGAGACAATGTTCACTGCTCTTGTTGAATATAATTTGGGTGGGTTTTTTTTTTTACACCAACTATTGGAAATGTGGCTTCTTGCCTATTCTGTTGCTATCCCAGATGCCCTTCCTCATCCCCTGAAATGATCCAGCCATGAAAGTGCTCCATGCAGCTGGCTGCTGTTTTTGCTAAGTTTTCACAAAAATGACTTCGCCTCCTTTTCTCATCAAACTGAGAGGAGGTCCTTCTGCTGTTCTCTAAGCCCTGCTGGTTTACTAGTGAGAGAAATGCCCAAGGACGTTTAGGTTTTTATTTCACCGTGAAATGAGAAATGTGTTTGACAACATGTTTGACTCCTTGGGTACAAAATAATGACAATTTATCAATCACTTACTATATGCTAAGCACTAGTGTTCATACTTTCTACCATTATCACATTCCCTCTTTATGCCAACTCTGTGGGTTATGTGTTATCTCATTTTTTAAAAAAAGAACTTTTTATAGATTTTCCTTGTTCATATGTTTATGGAAGGCACAGAGAAGTTAAGAAACCTGTTCAAGCTGATGCAACAAAAGTAAATCTGAATTTAACACTTGGTGCTCAGATTCCAGAACTAAGTGTTCATTCTTGGGGATAATGCTTGGGAGAAAAGTAACTGGTGTTTTGGTCCCTGAAGTTGCTAAAATAATTCCTCCAAAGGTTTCCCAGTCCTCAGAAAATGAAGCCAGGGAGAGATCGCCACTCCCAGGTGGGCCAACAGGACCCACTTCCCTTGTCCCAGTTCTCACAGCAGCTTCCCTGTGCAGGGATCATTCTCCATGCTACAGAGAGGGATTCCCAGGAACTTGTCTTTCACTTCAAAACCAAGTTTGCCTGACCTCAAATCTGAGCTACTTCAAATTTATCGCATCTGCCAGCCAGTTAGATGAAATAGCAAACTAATTATGACAACTATGTACCTGACTATTAAGTTATGATTGATTCCTTATTTCCCTAGTTCCTCTCCCTTTCAGGAGGAACCATGCAATTGTATAATTGCCAACACCATGTGTCTCCTTCCCCAGGAGCACGGGAGAACTCTGGCAGTTTGGGGGAGTTCAGACTCCTATGCCACGAGGAAGGTGCTTAGCAGTATTTGTAAAGTATCCTGTGGGTGTGGGCCTTGAGTGGATCTGAAAGATTCATCTTTGGAAAAGGAACAAAACTGATGGTAAACGCATGTAAGTTTGAATAACTAAGATTTCCAAATTTCTTTCTGTAATCTCGATTCCTAAATTTTCACTTCCCTTTAGAAACTCAAGTCCAAACTACAGTCCCATGGGTGGGCCCCAACCAATTTGAACAACCATTGATTTGTGCTTCTCTTAGCTGGGACACTACTATTTACCCTCACATGGCATTTTAGCTACTGGATGACAATGGCTATGCTAGTGGAATACTGAATTAAGGGCCATTTGAACGCTTAAATTTTTATTAGTATGGGTGGGATTTTGCATGGAACTAAGAAAAAGCAACACAATCTCCACTGCTATTTTCTTCTTCTGTAAACTGGGTGGAAGCAATTTCTGATCCTGTTGGACCAAAGTAAGTGGGTTGGGGGGGGCAGCACATATTCAGTAAACTACAATTACACTAGGAAAAGGGGCTCCATAAACTCTATGACCAGACCCTCCTTACCAAGAGCAAGATTTCTTGGGGGGGAGGGAGGGTGCTGTTTAGGAAGTGGAAATCCGGGTTTGGGTAGCGGAGTTTTTGTAGAGTCTCCAGTCATTGTGTGATAGCGGAAACTATAACAAGCTGACATTTGGGAAAGGAACAACCCTGAATGTTAGACCAGGTACGCTTTTAAGATGATTGCTTGTTTCTAAACATCAGCTGAATCACTTAGAAATTCAGAGAAAGATCAATGAATTAATCACCCAATTATTAGCATCTCTGGGGACTTAGTGTCATGTGTCTTTTTCAATGAAAATGCTAATGAGCCCCTTTAGGACTGTTTCTTCAACACCTTTAAGTGCATGAAATGTTAAGTTTGTGTTTGTTTTCATTACTGCTGAAGACACGTTTGATAAATGGAATCTGAATTGAGGTTTTAGTGTGCAGGGACAGAAAGCATTTAGAATAGGTTAAAGTTAAATTAGATGAAAGCAATGCTCTCAACCTTGAGGGGTGGGGGTCTTTTAACCTTATTTCCCTAATCCTGCAAATTGGCCCTTGAATCTTGTGCGATGGTCCCTTTTATGTGATTTTGAACTGCAGTTCCCTTAAAATAGCCTTGAGGGTAGTAAACAGTATGCAATGCAACCTGATCCAAAAGGATAGAGCTGTATCCTCTTTATTTGTTTTCTTTCTGGTGCTCAGGGGTTGCTCCTGGATCTGCACTCAGGAATTACTCCTGGCAGTGCTCGGGGACCACCATGGGATGCCCGAACCGAATCCTGGCTGTATGCAAGGCAAATGCCCTACCCACTCTACTATTGCTCCACCCCGAGCTGCCACCTCTTGATAGAAATAATTAAACCACCATCTTATCTTATCTTATCCCTATCCCTCCAGGTCTTCCCATGGGCTCCAGATCAGTATGATTAGAGAGCGAATTGCCTCATATCTATTATTCTCAAAATCTTGCACCCAAGCTAATTGGGCAAAGACTTGTAAGGTTTTCTGGTGCTGACATTGATTATAAACTGATACTTAGAAAAAGATAGTACAGAGTTAAAGGAACTTGCCTTGTAGGAGGTTCACCCTACTTTAAAGCACCCCATTTAGTTCCCCAAACCCTTCAGGAGTGATCCCTGAGTATAGAGCCAGAAGTAAGCCCTGAGCACTATCAGGTATGGCCCAAAAAACCAAAAAGTTGTTTTAAAATAAAAGTACAGCCATACTCAGGTTCAAAAAGAGAGTTAAGTGAGTTGGACTAAATGGTTTACATGGAAGAAACCTCGATTTGACCCCAGTTCCACACCATCTGTGTGATGCAAAAATATAAAATAAGGTACATACCTGCTGACCAGTGTGCCCAGTTGCTAACTAAAATCCAAAGAGGAATGAGATGGACTCCTGGCTTCTATCATAGTGTGGGCACTTGGAGTTCTCTGGATATTTGAAATGATAATCAGAAAAAAGTCATGCACATTCCATTTTTGTTTTAATTTTTATCTATCAGTGAATAAACTGTTATATATTTTCTCCCAAAGGTGTTAAACTCATTCTTTTTTGAGTCCTCTATTCGTGGTATGTACAAAGATGAAATATTGGTTGAGATTCAAAAAACATCCATGAGATTTACCTTAAGCTTTGCCTGTCAGAGAGATTCTAAGAGCTAAAAAGATGGGAAGCTGACATTTGGGAACTAGATTAAAAAGAAAATCCAAATTAATCCCAAGGAGCAATGTTCAGTAGATAGTTACTTAGACGTAAGCACATCCACCCCAAGCCTAGCTGCTCAGTTGGCTGGACTACGAGGATCTTGGACTTGCCTAGATGAGTAATAATAACTTGTTTGCCCCCACCCTAACTTGGGAAGAGAGAAATGTCAACCTCCAGCCCCCTCCCCCATTCCTTATGAATTGGTTTATTTCAATAGACTTTTTTCATTATACACAGTGTTCTGGAAATAATAGAAAAGTACGTTAGAAGCTTTGCAAATGGAAATGAAATGTAAATTTAGATTATAAATATATGACTCAGTAAACAGATAAGCAAGAGAAAAGATGAAGAGATTAGACGCTTGCCATGTTTCTCTAACCCTAAAGGGGATGTTTCCATAAATAGTTTTATTGAAGAGAAGCAGGGCGGAGGAAGGAGGAGAAAAGAGGCAAACAGATTTTCTCCTAATCCTCTTCACTCTACAAAATTGGAAATTGTTTCTCAATAACATCTCCCTGAGCAGAGCAAAGAAACACCAGGCCTGTTTTCAGAGTAAAGAGAGTCTGTGTGAGGATCTCCGAACACTCATCTGAGGAGGGGGTCCCCACTAGGCTGGAGACAGCGCAGGAAAGTGGGTGGTGGTGGGAGGGGGAACATTGCACAGAAATAAGTACTTGTAAATCTGCTGGGACCAGAAGTCTCAGGGGACAGGATTTCCCTGGATTTTCTGCCTTCCCTCTCACCTTTCCTGTCTCAGCTCCTGGATTAGGCCCCAGTTGTACAGGCCCTAGAATGCCAACCAGAATGTTGAGGCGGTCAGCTTAACTTCACTCTGGAGACCTAGTGATTCTGACATTAAAGAGTCTCTTAATCCAACTGTTTTGGGGGAGAACTTTGTAAAGACCAAAGAAAGGTAAAAGAAAAATAAAAAGTTAAAGTTTATGAAGACGTTCCATATATGACTGGCAAAGACATTAAAACTCTGGCCGGAGCTTGTCAAGGAGGAAACAGGCTGTCCAAAGGCACATCCAAACCACCCTGCCTTGTGAGGCTCCCTTCTGTTCACAGCCAGCAGCCATGGGGGGCAGGAAGGGCCCTCTGGGTAAGTGGGGTTGGCCTCCCACAGTTTGTGTAAAGCACTTTGCTGCTGTGTAACTTAGGAACTGCTGCCGGGAGTCATAGTATTTGGTCCAGGAACCAGGCTGACCGTCATGCCCAGTGAGTATCCAGGGTAATGGGGCTTTCTACCACTTCTTCCTCTCAGGACCACAGAACAACCTGCTTTCTATTTTTTTTTATCAGAGAAAGTTGTTTTAATCAAGCTCCTCACCTTGTTTTCTGTGATATGCAAAGGACACTGTTTTAAAAAATGCATTATACCACCATGAGAGATATAGTTACAAAGCTGTTAGTGATTGGGTTTCAGTCATACAGTGTTCCAGCACCATTGTACTCTTCCCAACACCAATGTCCCCAGATTCTCTCCCCATTCCCCTGACACTATTAAGGATAATAGCAGCTGACAAACTTTTTAGGTTGGAAGATGTGTTGAAATGCATGCAGGGGTTCAGCTGTGCTTTCTTCAAGTCAGCGTTGCTTACGGACAGAAAATTGTCACAGAAACATTCTAGACTATGTGCTTTGCTGAGTCTCTTTCAGGGAGCCATGCATTTGTCTTTCTTTATCCCCCTCCCCAATTAAATGGAAATTCTGACTGTGAAACTGTTCTAATTGGAGCCAGTTATTATAATTCTTGTGGATTTGAAGCTCGAGTCATGAAGTTCCAGTTCCCGGAAGGGATTGGTTTGTGGACATGTGGCTCATTTGCTGTTTCCACCAAACAAGTCTCCGCATAAGTGGAGTGCTCCAAGGAGCTGCGCATGCAGGGAGAGAACCCTTAGGTTCCCCCTGTGGGGACACTTCCTACTGGTCATCTCTCTTTGGTCATTATGCTTTGGAGTCATGTCACAATATTCTAGGACAAACTGCTTTCTTGAAGGGACCTGTGCTTGTGGGTCAAGGTCCACTATAGGGATGCAGAGCAGGAAAAGCCAATGCGCCCTTAAGTTTTGACTTTAACACAGCTCTTTGACTTTAACACAGAGTGGGAAGGAGCTTCGTCTGCTCCTTCCCTTCTGCAATCCTTTTCTAGTAAACCAGTGAGTGGATGTAGGTCAAGCTAACAAAAAAGCAGAGAAGTGGCCTCAAAGTCAAATCAAGAAGAAACAAAGTGAGTGGACGACAGAGGCAGACAATTTAAAAAAGACACTAAAAATGGATTACTAAAACTAGGGAGGGCAGTCCAGAGAGGGAAGGGGGAAAGGAAAATAATTTTCTTAACTAGAAATAAATGCTATATCTATTAGAGCTCCTGTTCTCAGCAGCTGCCTTCTAGGGTTATAATCCAGCTAATCTACAGGTCAGCACAGGACTGTGGGATCAGGACCAATCTGACCCCCTAGGCCTTTTGCAAAGAGCAGCTTCTGGCTCGTTTCTGTAAAAGCCTCTACAGACTGTGCTGATAGTGGAAGTAGCAGCTATAAATTGACATTTGGAAAAGGAACTGTCTTAACTGTGAATCCAAGTAAGTTTGAAGACACTAAGGGGTGGCAGTGGAGGGGTAGTCTCAAAACAATTCTTTTCTTGGATTTAAATTGCTTATCTCTCCCCAAAGAGCCCAGGTTAGTTTCCAAATCTAATGTTTGTGCTGGGAGAATATGATCCCCATCAGAGAGATTAGAACTCCATTGTACAAACACTAAATTACCTTTGGCCAAAAAACATTCCTATCATCTATTATAAATGAGATTATTGGTACAAGGAGAAAAATTGAACACAGGATCCTGAGGGATTCAGCTAAAGCCAGGAAATGTTTGCCAAAAAGATAAAGAGGAAATTGGCATATTGTGACTATGCAAATTCAGTAGACCAAATATAAATCTTCTAGACTTAGATACTAAAGCTACCCTAAATTTATATCCTGAAATAATGGGGCCCTACAGTTTTATTAATGAATTCTAGAAATTTGACAGATTTTTCTTCCTTCCTTCCTTCTATCCTTTTTATTCTCTTTCCTTTTAATCCTCACCTATCTCTCTCAATTCTTCTTATTTCTTGTCCAGTTAGTGGACTTACTGGTTGGCCCACACAAGTCATCTAACCCTCCTTTTCCCTCAGTTATCAAAATCACTGACTGAACTGCCCTGCCGCTTAGTACGACACGGGAGGGGAAATTCACTTGTCCTCTGTGTCATGAGAACGGAGTAGAGCATTCTCTCCCTCCAAGATACGCCCAACTTCCCTAATATTAATAACATGTGAGTACCTGGAAAAGTTCAAAAATACTTTAAAGTTAAAGGAAGAGACTGGGGTTGCTATGGGCACTTCCCTGAAATTCCGTGTTTCTGGAGGGCTTCTCAGAGTGGTGCTTATAAACTGACTAAATCCCTGGGTGCTGTTTACTCAGCTCTGCTTTCTGTGACTTGGAGAGGATGCAGCCCTAGGAAAAGGCATGTTGCAGAGCACAGCCCAAGGCTCCTGAAAAAACGAGGGGGAGGGGGCTTCCAGAGCATTAGTGATGGAAGGATGTTATGCATGCAGCGCTGAAGGAGTTAATGTGGCCCGAGTAGCTGAGGGCTTGGAATGTTCTGGATCAGTCTTGTCTGCCCAGTGCAGTGTGGTTAGTCATGAAGTTGCTATGCGCAGAAGTGCCTACTCAGCAGGGACATGATCAGCACACGTCTGCAACAACGGCAGGAATGAATAATTCATGATATTGTTACATCCCTCGCATTCCATAAGCTCTATGGTCTTTCCTAATTAGAGTTTCCAAGGAGATCCATAGGAACATCCCAGGAGATTCAAGGACATTATTTTTCAGATGGTGAATAGCCTAATCTGGGGACAGGACTAGAAGGTTTTATCATTGGAGCCTTGCAGAGCAGGGCTGTGGTATATGTCTCAGCATGTACAGGGACACCTTGGTTAGCATCTTAGGGAATTGAGAGTGGAAGCTCTGGATTTTAAACATTGAAGAGGATGGAAAGTTTGGCACCTAGTCAGGAAGGGAAGTATCTGTGAGGGGTAAGTAACCTTCCAGACCCTATGAGCAATAGTCAAACGCTGCATTCCCCATGCAATTGACTCTATATCAAGGGCTATAGGCAAGGCAGGAGTCTAGAGACCTATGGTTAAATTCTGTTTCCTTCCAGCCACAGGGCACAGAGGTCATGACCACAATAGCACTTAGGCGTTGTCAGTTGGAGGCATCGGACTTGTTAGTGTCCTGATATCAAAAAGGATGAAGTAAGGGAGTGCTTTAGCTGGTTCTGTGAAACAGAGAGAAAGTGTGGAGGGTCATTCGAATGCCTGACCGCTGTCCTTAAAGCAGATGGACACTTCTTAGCTAAATCCTAGCTTCTCTCTCTCATTCTTTCCATGTAGGTAATAAGCTACATGGAAAGCTTTTGACCTTTTGCTAGTAAGTGGCCATTTGACAACTAGAGACCAGCACAAATTCAGTCAAAACAGTTGTAGAGTTTAAATGTTGAATGCAGTTAGAGCTAGAATATTTTTTCCTCTTCTTTAGGGCTGGGGCTTGACCTCCATCTGGTCTCATAATGAGATTGAGCAAATTGTTACTGGATGGTGAACTCGGGTCGGAAGTTGCTCTCGTGGTCCATGGAATGCAGGGGGGTTCAACGGGGAACCCTGCAAATATTGCTCCTATACCCCTATGGCCCGGAGATACTCAGGCTCTTCCTATGGTTGCTACTGGCCACCACATAAGAGGATTTTATTTATAGTAACCCCAAGTAAAGTCACAGGAGCCCGTCTCTAACAGAACTTCGCTTAACTCAACCACTAGGGCCCCTGGGATGCTCTGTGTAGTCGAAATATTGCAGGAAGGACCAGATTCCCATTTGACCTGTGACTGAGGAGAGATTCCCAGAATAAAGTCTCTTTACTAAACCCAGGACAGCCCCATGAGAGTCAGCCCGTCTAGAAAAATCTCTGGTGTAAACTACCTGTGAAATACTGCTAACATTTCGCCAGGCTCAAGACTCACGGAAACCCCAGGGGTATAAAGAAACTTTTGGCTAAATGTGCCTATTGCTCCCCTAAGTTATACCAGGGCAGAAAGGGACTCAGGATATAGAGTTCTGCCAGGCTGGAGCCTACACCTCATCTAATTCTAGTCAGCCTCCCCAGAGCCACACTCTCTCCTCCTGTCTCCCTGTAATCAATTCATTGTCATCAGAAATGTGTGACATCTCGAAGGGAGGGGAGGACATGTCTTGAAAACTGATCAGAGAAATTGTGCTGAAAATGATGCTGTAAAATGGAAATGAGACCTTTAGAGGGAGAGCTGCTGAACATGGGGGAATCAGCGAGCCTCCATTGGAAACCAGAGAGCAGGTGGGAGGTCGGGAAGATAGACCCCAGGGGGAGGCAGCAGGTCCCTGTCCCAGGACCATGAAGCCGGTGGCCTTTGACAAGGAAATCCTCCCTCTCACAGATCCAGGCCCCTTGGGGAGACCTCTCCCTAGAATTAAAGGGAAAGAGACTTGTGTGTCTCAGCAGCCCCTGGGGTTCTTGTAAAGGTCCCTATCACTGTGTGTAGGAAGTTCCAACTACGGAAAGCTGATGTTTGGACAAGGCACCGTCTTGTCTGTCCAGCCACGTAAGTGCAATGGCATAGGGGAAATCTGGGAATTCACTCTTGGTTTGAAGCAACAAGGTTGCCTGGGAGCCAGATCTTATTTGAAGTTAACTAGAGGTCACCAGTGTCCTTTTTGTACCCTAAGCCATATTCTCTCTCTGTGTCTCACTCACTCACTCACTCACTCGCTCACTCGCTCACTCGCTCTAGCTCACTCTTGCTCTCACTCTCTCTCTCTCTACCCCTGCTGCTGACCAAAGCTGGCTTTGGCCCTGGAAAGCCAAGCAATCTTTGCTGCTTTCACAGCCCTCTCTGGGACTTGGGGGATCCCTCTTTCTAACCAGCTCCCCTGTGGGACTCCTCAGCAATTAATGTGCTTGCCTGTCAGAAAGCTGATCCTCATCTGGTTCTTAATTCCTCCTGGCACAGCCAAGCCATTTTCCCAGGTACCTTCCACACAAGGAGAGGATTGGATGTGGCATTCGGTTCAGAGTGGGTTTTAAATGAAAGCAAAAGAGGGGAAACGGTGAAAGCTGAATGGGAATCTGAGGTCTTACTGCAAATCCCTCTCTGTGCCCCGCATGTCTCTGGCTGCTTCTACAGATGGAGAACTACAGATTGGGGGTTGGGAGGTGGGGAGCAAATAGAAAAAAAAAATGTAGAGTTGCTGTGTCCATTCCTATCACCGAAACCACCAGGCAAAGGATTACAATTAATTCCCAAGAATTTCAGATAGGGGGCTTAATACCTTTCTCTTGTGGTGACTTGTATCCGTGCTGATAATTAGAGCAGATAGAAAGATTTGACTTTCTGGGTTTGCTGCCGCACCCTGCTGGGAAAAGAGAAGCTCTGACTGGGGGAGGTTGTAGGCAGTTTTTTTTTTAAGATGCATAAAATTCCTTCTGTCAGTCATTGTAAAACTCCCTGCCAGAGAGAGAAGGGTGATAGCTCTGAGAAGCTGATATTTAGGGAAGAAGGCAACTAACCGTGAAGCCAAGAAAGAGGCAAAAAGTCCAAAAACGTCATGCATATCCCCTAAACTTCCAGTGTGTGTGTGCACGCGCGCACACACACGCACACGTACACACATACGCAGGCACCATAAATTTTGACTTTTCAACCTCTTGGCCCTTTCTAGCAGGGATACTAATGGAGTCAAATGGAAATGATCAAAGAGAATGTGGAGCCCCGTGGGTGCTCAGAAATGATGAATGAAAGGACTGAGAGACAGAAAGAGAGAAAAGTTCAAAGCTAGGGAAAACTTCACTGCGGTCATGTGTCACCATTCCCACTCCACTGAAATTGAAAGGAACTCTTCCTGGGCTCTCCCTGGAAGCCAGTGTCCTTGCATGCCAAGCAGGATGAGTCAGGACCCGTTCTGTGGCTGTCATCTTCGACATTAGCTGGACCTCCTGAGACAGCGCTCATTCTCACCTGCTGGGTGTGGTGCTCAAAGTGCTCCTCTAAGGCCACGATGGTTCTCATGACCCTCTTGAACATGTAAAACATTGCCCAGTGGTGCTGATAAGCAAGGGATTATTGCTGTGGGTCTCAGTTGCATTTCTCCCAGCAGCATGGGCACCAAAGCTGAGCAGTTAACATTTGAGCCTGGGATCTTTTTGACTGAAATATGCTAAAAGGGGTCTAAAAGGCCAAAACTGCCTTGGGAGCTCTGCTTTTGTTGCTAACTCTCCGGCAGTTGTCATTTCAGCAAAACACATCCACTTATAAAGGGGCAGCTCCTCATTAGTCAGACAAATGAGAACAACATATTGACCAGAGAGAAGAAGCAAGGAGCCCAGATCTCAGCCTCCGAGAGCCTGGCGTTTCTACTCCTTTCATCAGCATGAGCCAGTGAGCAGATGCCTGCTCAGAAAAGGCAGATCAATGGTGCCTGAGGACTAGTGTCACCAACCTGGGGCTTGGAGATGGAAATGAGATGCAGATTGGGATATGTCAGGTGCGGGAATAATAGAGAAGGCAGGAGGAGAAGGCAGCTCACGGCTGCTTTACAAAACTGCAGCCTGTCAGAAATTGCAATGCCACCAGCCTAGAGAAGCAAACGTCCCTGGCAAGTGCCCTCTCCACCCCGGCAGACTTTGACCCCATGGTGGCAGCCTCTCCCAGATCCCAAAGGTAGCCGAGATGACTTTTGAAGCGGCATCAAGAAAAGGACTAAGATGTCTGGGAGTCACCTTGTCAGTTCTGGCAAAGGCTGAGTGGCTCTGTAGCAACCTCCTCCAGCAAGATGACATTTGGGCAAGGGACATGCTTATCAGTCATTCCAAGTAAGTGTCCCTGTGACTTTGCCTGTGGAGCAGTGTCACAACAGTCCCCAGCCTGGGCAGGTAATGTAGGAGTGGCGGGCACAAAACTGAGGGATGTGAATAAAATCCAATAGGGTCGGAGGAGGAGGCTTAAGGAATGACAAATGTAATTTTGGTCTTAAAAATGAGCAGAGGGAACTTGGGACTTGAGAGTAGCCTTGGAAAAACCAAGTCACGGCCCTGGATTTTCCACACATGTTCTCAGAGCACATAGGGTCCAAGGGAGGATTGGGAGGTGGATAACAGACACCACTAAATGGGGGCTGCGGGGAGGGGGGGACTGTTAGGGAAATGAAGCAGGTTGGAAAGGAACAAGGTGAGCCCAGCCTCACGCTGGAGTTAATCCAAAGAAAATTAGATGCTCCCAAAATTTCGAGAGAGAAATAAAATCCTTCCCAGCATCAAAAGATGTAATAAAGAGACCTAATTAAAATGCACTTCGGAATCAGATGATCATCAGGAGAGAAATTAGATCTTAAAAGAAAAAGAATTTTTTAAATGCTCCTGCATAAAACAAATGGGTCTACACCTTTAATTAGGCGGTGAGCTGCACAGGATGTAAGTTAGCCTCCTGTAATCCCCTTTCCCCGGACTCCGGCTCCCCACCCCCAGCCCCAGCCTCTGCAAGCCACAGCTGCTCCAAGCCCCAAGCTCCTTTCTGCTGATGCCCATTCTAGCACGGGAAGGAGTGTGCCTGGCGGCCAGAAGGTGGAGTCAGGCCCCAGCTCTAGGCACAGCTCTCTGCTGCCCGGTTTTTGTTGAGCTACCTATCACAGTGGAATAGCGGTAACCAGAACTTCTATTTTGGGAGAGGGACACGTTTAACAGTCTTTCCAAGTAAGTCAAAGAAACTTTTTTTCATCACCGTCGAATTACCTAAACCCTTGAAATTCCAGAAGAGTTATCAAAAATCTGTGACTGTTTCTCTGTCTCTAGGTAGAAGTTGCTCTGGGATGTAGCAAAGAGCCCCTCCCCACCACCCCAAGAATGATGTATGCTATGAAAGATCTTTATTCCCTGCCTGAAACCCCCACCCCAGGGGATAGAGTCCCAGTTGTCTGCGGCTGTGGTCGTTCCTTGGCTACCCTCTCACCTCTGGACTCGCCTTTATGGCAGAGAGCTCAGGACAGAGAGTGGATGGATGACTCAACCGAGAGCAAAGGGGCCAGAAACTAGAGGAGTGAGGTGCTCCAGAGCCATGGAAAATACGGGTTTTCTCAAAGGAGAAAGATGGTAGGAGTGCCAACTCTTGCACGTGCTTAGACCTAACGGGATTTGCTGGTAACACCTGAAGAGAGAAAGAGGATTTCTGTTCTCTGAAGAAAAAAAAAATTGGCAGAAAAATCAAAATAGCTCTCACTTATCACGCCTCTCCTAATTACAGTCTTTTTTTTTTCTCAATTTCTCTCAGTTGTTCCCATGAGAAAGGGTATGAAAGGGTCACTGGTGGCTTTGATATCATAGACGCATTGCAAGGAGGGGCTGCCAAGAGGTGAGGGGATGTGCAGTAGAATTTGGAGAATCTGAGCCAATGGTTTTTGTAAGGGCTTGCAACACTGTGGCTCTAACTATGGAAACAACAGATTAACCTTTGGGGCAGGAACTAGACTCACCGTTACACCCAGTAAGTACTGCCTCGGCCTCAGGGATTCTGGCATTTCTTCATATCCAGGTCACCTACATGAAATGCCAGGGACAGCACGAGATCGTGTGGGCTCAGAAGGAGAATTTCCATCTGTCCTTTTTCATAACTGGCAGATATGAATGTCAATTCAGTTTCTGAGCTTTCTGAGGGAACTCCAGCCTTCCATAATTAATTCAAAACTAGAAAATATGATTCACAATTTTGTTTTTTGCTGCTGCTTCCATCATGTGCTACTGTGACATGTGAAGAGAATTCAGACATAATGACTGCATTTCCACTTTCATTTGGAAGCTAAATTTTAACTATGTGTACTGAGAGTATTTGGAAGACATGGGAGAAACATGGGCATTCAAAGAGATGAGCAGACTAAAAATCTCGGGAAGGCAGAGGACAGAATAGCAGGCAATATTCTATTAAACTAGTCCAGTGTTGTGTCTCTTTTTGCAGACTGTAAAGGTACTTGAAAGAATGCTAAGCTCTGCTGGGGAGTTAGTTGGGTTTACTCAATGGGAAGACTACGCACTGATCCTAAGAGGAAGAGTGAAAATCAGCTCAGGATACCAGTGGGTTTCCAGTTGAGTTTTTCAGTATACATCTGTATTCAGTACATTAAAATTTAGGCAAGAAAAAACATCGCTTTTGTTATCTGTTTAAAATAGCTATGCCTGGGGCCAAAGCAATAGTACACCAGGTAGGGCAATTGCCTTTCACACAGCAGACCCAGGTTCAATCCCCAACATCCCATATGGCCCCCTGAGCACCACTGGAAGTAATTCCTGAGTACAGAGCTGGAAGTAAGCCCTGGACATGTAAATTTTTTGCACCTGATATTAAAACTTTGGAAAATTTGAGTATGATCCTTTTATAACCTAGAGAGCCTCACAAATACTGAAAGAACAAGAATTTATCCAAGTCTAGACTTCTCAGCTGTCTTAACTGCTCAGTACCCAAAAGGAATCTCTTTTTCTTTCTTTTTTTTGCATTAAAAGTATAAAACTGAGGATTTGGATAGCTCAGACTCTTATAGTGAAAAGTATGTGATAGTCTCCCAATTAGGTTAGGAAAAAAATCACCTTCAGACTTTAAAATATTTTTCCTCTCTTTTCTCTAGATAGGACAGAAAATAGTATCCTCATCACTTTGTACCTAGTGACAGGGAGTTTCAAGAGTTATGGAAATGGGTCAGAGATGAGCTGTGGGGTCTGGGAACCCAGTAATGGTAAGCCTGCTTCTCCCTGCTACAAAGACTATAGTACCCTGAGTATTATATTCACCAGGAACTATTCCCTAGTGAAAATGAACAAAGCCAGGAAAAGTGGCCCACCTCCCTTAGAAGTCACTTTGCTCCCTAGAGTGAAACTAAGAGTAACTGAATAAAACGCATTACCTAAGGAAGTCAACCAACTCAGAACCCAAGTATTTGAGAAGTTGGCATAGAAGGAATTGATCAGCTATTATGAGCTGGTTCGTGTAGTTCTTCCAAAAATCTTTGGTGATGGCTCTGAGTTTTGAAATTGGAACACATCAGAGCACAGAATTGTTTGTGGCCAGGGATGTGATTAGGACTAAAGAGTGAGAGAGAATTCTAGCTACAGGGTGAGAAAAATTACTGAAAGAAAAGACTAAATCTTTGGGACATTCCCTTTAGAAAGCATTATGAATCCAAGAAGCAAAGAACAAACAAGTAAAATTCCATACACAGTCAACCTTTTTCACCATTAGACGTTCCTATGATTATCCCAATGTCTGCGGCTACTTTATCAAATGCCAGCAGGTCCTAAAGGCAAAAATGCTAAAGTGCAATTGTCTCCTATTTCCAGGTCTGTCACTCATTCCCAGTTATACAGAGAGAGAGGAGAGAGAGAGAGGAGGGAGGGAGGAGAGAGAGTTTTTGTAGAGAAGTTAGATGCTGTGTGTATGATGCAAACAGGATCATCTTTGGCTCTGGAACTGTTTTGAGAGTCAAGCCTTGTAAGTATAAAAGACATTTTAACCCACCTAATCTCAACCTGAATTCTGTTGCCTATTGAAGAAACTCTGGTTTCAAACATATTTAAATCCAAAGAAAGAAAAAGAAATGAAATGAAATTCTAAGCATGTGATGAGTGTGATTCATTTAAGAATTTCCTTCGGTTGCCTTTGAGAGAGTTAATCACACCAATTAACTGGTGTGACCCACAGGTCTAAAATAGAATTGGACTGAAAAAAAAATGGCAGAGCTTCTGTGGGCCACAAGGGCCAGCATTTGAGTGTCTGGATTCGTCAGATGGAACCTTCCTCTGTGGTTTGGAGCTTAGAGGTGTAGCCTGGGCCTGTGATTTAGAGAGGTGTGAGAGAAGACCTTGGTTTGGAAAGCTTTTCTGGATCTGTGTCAGGAAGAAGCTAGGGTGAGGGCCAGCAATTCTGCCTTGTTTCTGTAAAGCTGCTGACAACAGTGAGTTGAGTGGCAGCAGCAACATGTTGACTTTCGGAACCGGGACTCATTTAGCAGTTAAGCCCAGTAAGTACAAGGTAAAGTGAGACCTTTGTGCCTTCCTTATTTGTTCTAGCCTGACATTTGGGTTGCTGTTTCTTAGACTCAAGATGCACAAGCCAGAGCATCTTTTCATTCCCTTTAAATATTTGTGACTCAGAGCCACAGACTGAGTGACTGTCATCTCCTATATGACAGGGAACAGTTTTGTGGCTACGTCTGCTCTAGTGAAGAAGGCAACAGTGATGTAGCTGTTATGCGGGGAGCCTTCCCTATATTCAGGCCACTTGCCTGGGATGATGGTATGTCTGAGATTCCATGAGCACAGCAAAAGTAAGGACAGAGCACAAGAAGCAGAGAGGAATGACCCCAGCCAGGGCTTTCAGCTCGCTCTGTATTTGTGGGCCGTTGAGCAACTGTAGGTTCTGAAAGGCCCTGAGAGATTCATGTAAAGGGTTGAGCCAGAGTGTGAATGCAGGTGGAAGCTTAAACAGACTCACCTTTGGGCAAGGGACCCGGCTCATCATCCAGCCCTGTAAGTGCTCAGGCCCTGGGGATGGGGACCCTGTGGGGACGTTTCCAACTTCTGCTGAAGACCCTCAGCAGGGGCTTTTGTCTTTGGCATGGTTCCAGCACATGGGCAGAGTGGAGCAGTGTAGAGAATGAAGGAGATGCAGCCTGTGCTTTGAAGAACACTGGGGAGCATTTGCAACTGTTGGACTATAAGAGCATTTTGGGAATTCTGGGCTCCAACAGACTAGGAGCACAAATTTGCACAGGGCACTTTATTAGCAGAAACTTTGCAATAAAATGACCTCTGTAGGAATTGTGGAAATGGAAACAGACTTGATTTCTCTCCTTTCCTGTCCTCATATTCTTCTCTCTGCCCCACTTAGGGACCTTATGTTAGAACAGTTATTAATCATTTGATTCCTTAGCCCCATCACTCATCAAGTCTGACAAGAGAGATCTATTAACATAAAGCCCAGAAAGCAAAAGGACAGAGAGCTCAATTCCCAGTGGTTGTGGAATTAAACTTGACAACTCTTTTACCCTTGAGGTGAGGAGCCAGCAACTAAGTCAGCAACCCATGGTCAGCAGAGGTGAAAGAAGGTGACTGGCCAGAGAGCTAGATAGCCAGGTTAGGTGGTTGCCTTGCACAGGGCCAAGCTGTGTTTAATCCCTGGTACCACATCGGTCCTCCAAGCACTGTCAGGAGTGATTACGGAATACAGAGCCAGAAGTAAGCCCTAAGCACAGCCTGATGTGGCCAAGAAAACAAAAAAAAAAGAGGGCACCAGACTAGGTGGTGTGGGCTAAATAATTCTCTAGCCTAGCAACTGCTACCTCCTAGGCATTAATACTACAGAGTTAGGAGAACAGGCATGGATCCCTGAGGACTCACTCAAGCTGCCCATCTGGGAAGAGGTCCTGGAAAGACTCAGGGAAAGGGAGTGACAGATAGAGGTCAGATGGGGGGCCGGGCAGTTCTCTATTACAAAGCATCTCCCTCTAACCATGGCAGTGCCCATCTCAAGTCAGCCTGGTCAGTGATGGAAACCACAAGGTAATTGAACTGTGTGAATCTTTAAATCAAAGGGTGATGCAAAGGAACACTCAGGTTATTGGGGATCCTTCCTCTGGGATGATCTCACAGAAAATCTGCTGCTTTCTACCTTTTGTATTTTTTTTTTTTGCTTTTTGGGTCACACCCAGCAGTGCTCAGGGGTTACTCCTGGCTCTGCACTCAGGAATTACTCCCGGTGGTGCTCAGGGGACCATATGGGATGCCGGGGATAGAACCCAGGCCGGCATGGGCCGGCCGCATGCAAGGCAAAGGCTGTACCCTCTGGGCTATCGCTCTGGGGTTTTTTTTTAATATTTTATTATACCACCGTGAGATACACGACTACAAAAATGTTCATAAGATGTTCATATTTGGGTTTCGGTCATCCAGTGTTCCAGCCCCCATCCCTCCACCAGTGCCCATTTCCCACCACCAATGTCCCAGATTCCCTCCCCCTCCCCTATCCTGCCTCTATGGCAGGTTCTTTATTTCTTTCTCTTTCTCTCTATCTCTTTCTTTTTCCTTCTATTGGGGTTATTTTATTTCTGTCACTGAGACTCTCCCTTGTGTCTGGGAAATGAGACTTCTCCCTGCTTCTCCATCTTCATTTCTCTGTGTGTTTCCTTTGGAGCAGTGGGCTTGGGGAGTTCATTTGTCAGCAGAACTTGGACACTCCAGGCCACAGGATGAAACAGGTTTCCTAAAAGGAGACTAGAGAGTCCTCCTCGCTTTGATCGCTTTGGAAGGGTGATAGGGAGGAAGTGAACTGCTGGACTGTCGCAGGACTGTTTCAGGCTGACACTCAGCAGATGTGTTCATTCATGCCCTATGAGCCCGGCCTCTGAGCAGAATTGTTCTATTCACCTTTGGTGGAGAAAATACAGAGCCTTGGTTCTCTGAAAATAGAATCAGATGCCAGCCTCTTCCCCCACCCTCACCAAAGCACTGCCATGTTTCATTATTTACCAATTATGAAATGACTACATGGTAATTAACATGAAATTATATAGATGAGCAGTTTGAGTATGTTGAACTCATAATTAAGATGCAAATTATAGAAGTTCTGGAGCACGCCACCCAGCAATACCTCAGACACAGTGGTCCCTGAAGACAAACTGTGTTTGGGCCTGATTTATTTTTGGTCTGGATTTGTACTATTCAGAACCTGTCTGGAAGCTGATTAGGAGTCTCAGACTGCCAATTTGGGGTCAGATTAGCAGAGCTTAGTGTGGCAAAATGAGTCTAACAGCATGACAGGAAGGCCTGGGTCCTGCAGGAAAGGAGAAGGGGCTGCTGAGGCATGTGGTACCAGTCAGCATCTCTCCCCAGCCCACGCCACCTGCGGGCCTGGCTGCAAGCCTTCCCGGAGGTTTTGTTAGGGGTTATATTGCTGTGACAGTAATAACTATGGCCTACGCTTTGGAGCAGGTACCAGACTGACAGTAAAACCAAGTAAGTGAGGGGATGTCCTATGTCCAACACTGGCTGAAAGAGAGGAAAGGAAGTTGCTGGGCAGTTTTCATGGCATTCAGACACTGCCACTTCCAAGAGGGCCAATGTACCTGGGGTCTTTGTCCTGGAGCTGGTTGAAAGTCTGTTGATGCGTAATTCTGATCATCTTAAGAATGTACTCTCAAAAGTTTTATTGCCTTCTTCTTAGACTCTGTGTATGTTGAAATGCTGATTTCAATAGGAGAACCCATATTCTAGGATAGAACAAAGTCAAAAAAAGACCTAGCTCAGAATCAGGATTTCCTCCAAGGGAATCTGTTCTCTCCACAATATGCAGTTCTCTTTTTGGTGGTATTTTATTGGCTTGTTTGTTGGTTTTCAGTTCTTCAGAAGAACAATAGTTCTAAAAAGGGCTAAGAACCCTCATTCCTCAATGCAAATTATAGAAGTTCTGGAACACATTGCCAAGCAATGCCTCAGACACAGTGTTCCCTAAAGACAAACTGTGTTTGACCCCTGCCCTGTGCTCAGGGGGCATGATTGTGCCTGTGCAGTTATCAAGTGTGGTACGAGAAGAGCAGTCTGTGTTCTGGAGCAAGCTTAGGGTTTGAAGATGGAGCTCAGAGAGAGCTGCTTCTCTGTTATTCCTGGAGAAATGCCCCAACCTGCTGAGGAACTGTGGCTGCAGCTGTAAGGCAGATCCTCGGAGTGATCCTTCCACTGAAGGGAAAAGTAATCACACTTGCTGGCTCTCCCCCTCTGTCCTTCCCACCCACTGATTATTGTAAGGCCCCATATGACTGTGTGAATTCTGGAAGCAACAGAGATAAGCTCATCTTTGGCAAAGGCACTAAACTCTCTGTTGAACCAAGTAAGTGTTGGGGGCTGAGGGTCTAAAAGATGAAATCAATGAGTTAGTTAAAGTTACAACTAACCCTAGTTCTTTTTTTTTCTTTTTGGGTCACACCCAGCAAAGCTCAGGGGTTTCTCCTGGCTCTACACTCAGGAATTACTCCTGGTGGTGCTCAGGGGACCATATGGGATGCCGGGATCGAACCCGAGGTCGGCGCGTGCAAGGCAAATGCCCTACCCGCTGGACTATAGCTCCGGCCCCAAAATTAACCCTAGTTCTTACCCCTTCACTGATCTCCATCCCATTTGGTCACTCCTCTGCCAGACATAAAGAAAACTCTGCAGTTCTTCATGTGTAACCTGGCACCCCACAGTCTCAGGAAGGACTGCCACCTCTCTGCTCTGGGGTGACCTTCTCCCATCTACATTTAAATGAGTTTCCTATTGAAAAAACGGCCTCAGATGACCCACAATCTGTGTGGCTGCTGTGTGGTTGGGTTCTAGACATTAGGTATTTTAGGAGCTCATACAAGAAGGTGTGGCAGAGCAGGCACTATGAGGTTTTTGTTTAGGGAAAGTGCTCTGTGGAATCCAACTGGGTACACCCTCCACTTTGGCAAAGGCACCTCCCTGTTGGTCACAGCGGGTGAGTTCTCCTGGCTAACTAATTATCTTTTCTGGAAAGAAATCCAATGGGACCTGTTGAAACGCAGATGAATTTAATTGCTTCGTTTAGCATGCAGTTGTTAACAATGTCGGATGTGTGAGCAAGATAGGAATACACATTTCTCTGGGGGCTGGATTTGGTTATCAGGTCTATGGGCAGTTTGATAAATTGTATTAATACAGCAGGCCGTGTTTCTCAAGGTCCACAAAGCTGAGGGAAAGGGAGAGAGGCAGAGATAAGAGGCAGCAAAGCTTTGTAAGAGAGCAGGAACACGTCAACGAGAAGGGAGGCTACACAGCACAAGTGTGTAACCAAGAAAGCGTGTCCTTAAAAGACATGCGGTGATGATTCAGTGGAGTTTACACGGGGTCCCCTGGCAGGGGCCGGAAACCTGGACATGGGCTGATGCTCTGTGGGGGCTGCAGGAAGCAGTAGGTATTGGTGAGTTTCTCCAGCATTTCCTCTTCCAAAGAGAACTGAGCAGTCATTCTTGGGAGAGCGTCATCCTGGTGTGTTCCAGTAGCAACACATAGCTCAGCACACCCTGCACAAAAGCAGTTCCCAAGCTGACTTCACACCTTTCCCTGGAGGGTAAGGCCGCTCTAGGAGACCAGGTGCCTTGGAGGTCTCCCCACCACCTCTGGACTCTGTGATAAAGCAGAATGCTTACCCCCCCATGGTGAAGCTGTCAGGCAAGGGTAATAGAGGATTGTAGAAAGCAACGTTAAACATTTACAAGCTAGAAAAGATTCACATTGTTAGAGTTCAGTGCTTTTTGGTTTTGTTGCTAGTGTTTTGTGGGTTTTTTTCCCTTTAGAAGTAAATAAATGGGGGCAATTTCCATTGCCCCCATTTATAGACAAATGGATTGCCTACATGGATTTCTCATTGAGGTGGATTTGCAGTGAATTTCCTCAACAATGCTCTGTCATGGACCAATGGTGATCATAAAGTAATTATTAAGGGGGTTGATTTGTTAACAAATAAGAGCTTCCTGCTTTTTTGGTTTTGTCCTTGTCTGTTTGGGGGCCACATTTGTCTGTGCTCAGAAATTATTCCTGGCTCTGCACTTAGGATTCACTCCTGGTGGTGCTCAGGGGACTATACCGCATGCCAGGAATCGAACCCAAGTCACTCACGTCCTACTTGCTATATTATCTCTCCAGCCCAGAATATCCCCCCATTTAAATGAGTGATCTAGTAAAAGCATGCAGCTTGAAGTGATGCTGGCATGAAGCTAGTACTGCCCATTGCTGTGTTTGCCATCTTAAAACCTTAGCAAAAGGTCAGGCGTGTCTTCTGGGTGCCTCCAACACAGCCTTATTATCATTTAAAGGTGGATTTCATTTGTGTTCATTATCCAAGATCTTTTGGAGCCATAAGATGTAAATAAGGAAGAAATCTGATCTAATTATTGGTATTAGTTTGGTTCTGAGAGCAGATCTGACTCAGAAATAATATCATTGGTGTGTTTGTGGTCTCATAAACTGAATCGTATGAAAAATTCTGAAGGGAGTACGCTGAAGGGCTCGATAATCATTTTGCTCTTTAAATCCTGATAATTTGTTAAATCAGCCTCTTGATAAACACATTTGAGATTAACAGCATGAGACTGGGAAGTTTTGCAAACTCAGACCAAATCAAAGCAATGAAGACTTTCTGTGTGACCTGAGATAGTATTCCAACTAAATCCCCTTTAGGAAAACATGCGGTCAAGATCTTCTAATGAGGAAGTGTTTCTGATAGCCTACTAATTGATAGCAAAGCCATTTGAAGAAATAGTACCTTTATGTTGGTTTCTGTAGAGCCATATAACACTGTGACTTCCTCTGGAAACTACAAATATACCTTTGGAGCAGGCACCCGATTGCAGGTCCTAACAAGTGAGTCATACAGGCAAGACAAACTCTACTGGGGTGATGTTTGTTTATTTTGTGTAGGAGCTACACCCAATGGTGCTATATCCAATGGCTACTCTCAGCTCCATGCTCAAGGATTGCTCCTGGGAGACTATGCAGCACCAGGAATCAAACCCAGAACTCCTGTATGTAATGCCTGAGTGCAGCCCTTTGAGTTCTTGGAGCACTGGTGTTCAGGCAAGAGAAGGTTTTTTAAAAAATGGGACATTTTCATAAACCATGGAAGCAAAACTCATGGTTATCCAGATGGCAATTCTGAGTCTTCTGCTCTGTATAGCAGAAATAATCAGGCTCTGAGGCTCTCCAGAATGGACTGATCCCCAATTTCATGAGAATGAGCTAATGTTCTTGAGAGACTCTTCTAAGCATAGTAGGAATTCTGTGGGCTTTATTCTATTTTTTAAAAGTTGTATTCTCATTTTACACTTTCGCTCCCTTTTCCTGCCTTTCTTCCCTGCACAATGTTATGCCAGCAAACAAATAACACAATAGGAGGAAAAACTTGCTTTTGTAAGATGTGGGGCATGGTTAATGCATGGGAAGAGCGTCCCTGGAGGAGGGGGGAACATGGACTAAATTCAAGTAGGCACTGTGTGTGGGCAGCCCTGGTACCTGAGTGTTGCTTATGAAAGTACTCTGGCCTTTCCTGACTGCAGTTTGTTGAGCCTCTGGACCTCCAGGCAGCCAGAGGTGAGGAAAGGGACGTGAGCGAATTGTACACTCAGCAGCCTTCTCAAATTTTCCTCTGAATTTCCTTAAAATTGAGAGAAATTCAAAAGGGTCCACTGGCAATGTCAAGAGAACCCACCTAGAAGAAACTGATTTGAGGTTGATCTTTGAGTAATGGTAGTCCTGGAAAGGGGAACAGCGAGACTGGGAAAGTCTCAGCTAGGACAGAGATAGAGTGGTGAAACTTCCCTCCCTAGTGAAGGCAGAACACAAAAAGGTGTGTGGGGGCGGAGGCGATAGCCCAGCGGGTAGGACGTTTGCCTTGCGCGGCCGGCCTGTGCCGGCCTGGGTTCGATCCCGGCATCCCATATGGTCCCCGAGCACCACCAGGAGTAATTCCTGAGTGCAGAGCCAGGAGAAACCCCTGAGCATTGCCGGGTGTGACCCAAAAAAGCAAAAAAAAAAAAAAAAAAAAAAAGGTGTGTGGAGTCAGGGCTGAAATCCAGGGCTGGTGTCTGGCTACAACTATCTCTCATTCTATGGGGTGGGAAAGAGCGGAAACCTTTGAGAGGTTCCAAGGGCTGGACTGCAGGCTCAGTGTCTGACTGAGCACCCAGAGGGGGAAGCTGCATGCTAAGCTCTCCTGCCAGGAGGCCCACGGCAGCTCCCCACCACCACCACCACCCCCAATCTCCCACTGCAATGACTATCTCTGACCACTGAGGCTTTGGTGTCCCTTTATCTAATAAGGACTACATTTTTCATAACCCTACAAAACCGTCATCTGAGCGCTAAAGTGTATGTCATTATTGGGGCAGTGTTCTGGGTTTGTGCAGATAATCTCCTTCAGGATGTTTAGAAGATATATCCTTCACTTATCCAGGATGGAAACAGTCCTGAAATCCATGTTGGTGCTAGGAGTCTGTGCCAAGTTATTATTGTGACAATTACTTAATATTCTCCATGCTCTTGGTATCATTCCTTCCAGAAGATCTGTAGGGAAAACTTAGTTCAGTTTCTAGAAGGTTTTTGCTGAGCTGAAGATCACTGTGTGAATAATAATGCAGGCAACATGCTCACATTTGGAGGGGGAACAAGGTTAATGGTCAAACCCCGTGAGTATCTCTGTGGAATCCATAATGAATGTTCTAATTTCTAAAGGGAACCATAGCACTGAGCTTCATTTGGGGGCTTTCTCGGCTCATTTTTACTTTTTATGTTAATTCTAATCATTAATCCTAATGAGTATACCTAATTATCATAATAAGAAGTAAGGGCATACCTTATTTACCTGTGAAAACAGGCACATATGTAATTGTCTGGCACAGAAACAAATGAACTGGAGAAAAACATTTTGCATTCTTTTCATGTTAACCGTTTGGGTTAGGAAGCCTGATGTGTTGCACTTAGGAATTGGTGCACGATCAGAGTGGGAGAGTCCTTCCTTCTCCAGCACCTTTTTCAGGCCCACACCCCTCCTGGCTGGCCTGGTCAGGGCACAGCTTGGTCTGAAGGAGAAGCATGGAATCTTTAACTTCAGTTGAGTGGACATGCTGTAAACTGACCACTGGAGTAATAAGCAGGCGCGTCCACTCCTCTTTGACCAGAGACAGTTGGAGGAGCACGCAGGCTGGATTTGGGGATTGAAAGGGATTTCCTGGTACCCACAAACGGGTCCGTTTCTGTAAAGCTTTCTATGATTGTGTGATATTGGCACCAACGGAAAGCTGATTTGGGGATTGGGGACAAGACTGACAGTCAATCCAAGTGAGTCTTCAAATTAACTCCCTCAAACCTGTCTCTGCAGTTTGAAATACCTCAGAAATGGTCTCTTTGTTTAGCCCTAATGTTTAAAAAGGTCCAGATTTGAATAGTGTTTTCCTTCAGTCCACCTTCAGTCATAAAGGGAGAGAGTAGGTGGGGTTAGAAGGCAGTTGGGGAATTACACTGTTTTCTTCAGAATATATAGATGAGCTGGTTCCCCCAAAAAAGACCATCAGAGAACAATTAGAGAAAATGAGACTATCATGTCCCCAGCCTAACTGAGTCCCTCCCGGCCCGCAACCATCAGAGTCCCTCCACAGTCAAAGACAAGCTAGATGCTGCTGGGGGCTCCCAGGACAATGACCCATCCCAGTGGCCTCCAAGAGGTCACCTCCCACTCTGTGCTGTCCAGAATGACTCCCACTGGCCCTGAAACGCAGGTTTCTCTCCATGCGCTTTGGAGCCTTACGTTGATTTTGCAGGAGGGGACAGTAAAGGAGTTGGCTTCATCCTGCCTCTGCCCTGTCTGAGAATTTGTGCTCCCCAGCTGTCTCTAGGAATGCCCTGTTTGCTGGGGCTTTGACGGCCAGCCCCCAGGATGGTTCTGGAGATCCAGCCTCTCGGAGCAGGGGAGAGGAAAGGGAGTTGTGTTGTGGAGCCAAGGGGCTCTGGGAAAGACATCTTTGATGGCAACATAAATGAATTTCTAAATGAGCTTCCGTGTGTTAACCTGATAAGGCTCTCCCGGGAGAAGGTCACTGTTACCTTTGCAGCTCTAAATGTAAGACATGTGCTGCAAGGGAAGAAATGAGAAATGTCAATTGCAGTGCTGAAATGAAGAGACTGAATATCAATATTGAACCAGTTTTAATGTTAAGTTTATGAAACATCAACCTTTCAGGAGAGCCGATTCCGGGTGTACATTTTTTTTAGGGTCAATGTGCTAATTATTTTGACAGTGTTACTAGTTTACAGGCTTTGAGGGGAAAGCCAAAATAGAAGGGGATAAAAAGGCTGATGAATTAATATATTGTGGCTATGAACATGAATTTTTCAATTAAACTGGGAAATTCTCTTACTTAGATGTGTGACTTTAGAGAACTTACCTAGTCTCTTTAAACCTCATTTTTTCTCATCTGTAAAATGGGGGCAATGGTAGCACCTAGTTATGCAATTAAAAGATTGAAATGTTTCTAAAAGTACTTGGTGTAGTGACAGGCACAGAATAAGTCTTCAAGAAACACTAGTTATTGTTTCTCGTTAAGCTTGCTCGAGGGAAAGAATGGAAAGTAATATTCTTCTTAAAGTTTTTGTAAAGTGCAGCAATGAAGTGTGACTTTGGCAACACAAATAAACTCATCTTTGGCCAGGGGACAGCATTGCAAGTAAAACCAGGTGGGTGTGAATGTACAATTAGCTTCGTTCATTTTGGGGTTAATTTTCTCTGTCTTTTTCATTGCTAACCAAAAAGTCCTCATTTTAGGTTTTGGTTTTCTTTTCCAAAGTTAGGAGAATGTGTGGAAATGGACTAATAGGATCTTTCTAACCTATTGGTTTCAGCTAGTAGCAAAAAAAAAAAAAATACAAGACAGGTGGTGAATTACTAGGCAAGGCTGAGAAGTTTGGCTAACCTGGAAAAAATAAAACCATCAAATGAGAGTGGTCCAATGCAGCAGAGGGGATTCTTCCATAGTCATATTCTAGAGTGGAAACTAGCCTGTTGTTACTGGATTTCTCTAAAACCTGTCAAGGAAAATCAGAAGATGAAAATGGCAAGGTTTCCTTGTTTGAAAAAATAGGAAGTGGAGAAGTGAATTGTTAGGGATTAAAAGTTTCTGTTTAAAAACATTCAAAACTTGGGGCCGGAGCGATAGCCCAGCAGGTAGGGCGTTTGCCTTGCAAGCGGCCGGCCTGTGCCAGCCCGGGTTCAATCCCCGGTATCCCATATGGTCCCCTGAGCACCGCCAGGAGTAATTCCTGAGTGCAGAGCCAGGAGTAACCCCTGAGCGTAGCCGGGTGTGGCCCAAAAAGAAAAAAAAAAAAATTCAAGACAGCACTTAAGATTTTTAATGGTTATATAAAAATGATATATACATATGTATTATAGGTGATATATAGATATAGATATATAGAGCTATATGTTACAATGTGTATAGCAAAAAGAATTTATTTTGGCATTATTTAAAAGGTATATAGCATACCTGTGCAAGCTTTCTAGCAGGAAACAAGAGAAGTCGCTTTTGAGAAGTATTTTTGTACTAGACAGAAATACTGTGTGCCAACTTTTGGGATGAACAAGTTAGTCTTTGGGACTGGAACAAGGCTCGTCGTTATTCCCTGTAAGTCCTTTACCCCTTGAGTAAAAGCTCTTAATCTATAATGACCGGCTCAAGCATCCCAGATACCTAATGAATTTCTAAATGAGCTCCTATGTGTTAATTTGATAAGACTCTCCAGGGAGAAGGTCACCCTTCCCTTCCCGGCTCTAAATGTAAGACATGTGATGTGACGGGGGGTAAAAAAATGGAAATGTCAATTGCAGAGAAGAACATAGATATAAATATTAGAACTGTTTTAATGTTAAGTTTGCCAAATGTAACCCTTTCAGGAGAACTATTACCAGCACATTTATTAGCTGTGACTACACAGCACAATTGCCCAGTTAATTTGATTAATGTCAGTGGCTGATCCAGATATTTAGGCACTTCCTTGAGAAACCTTCTTTGTCCTCAAAATTGCCCAAATTGACTGTCACATCACCTAAATCATGGCCAGATCTGTTTTACTTTGTGCCGTGTAGACTCAGCCTAATAAAAACAAATGCTTTGTGTTTTTCCCCTCACGATCTCCTCAACACATGGAAAGTTTCCTTCTATTCAACAGCATCTCTTCACACAAAGCAAAAAACACCCAGCAAGTCATTTGACTTATTGTGACTGCTACTTTGCATTTATATGACTCCTTTCCTTGGAAGAGATTAAGACACTTCATACAATTTATTAGCTAAACAGATTGACAGCCTAATTAGAAAGAGCAAAGCAGATTCTGAGTATCTTTTTGTGGCTGCTGTTCCTGCCCCTTGAGGAGGCGAGCTTTGGTCAGATGGCTCTGTGAGGCAGACAGAAGATAGGGAGGTGGTCCCGTGTGGAGTTCAGGGCTTGTCAGCTGCATGGGAGAGATTGTTACAGGAGGTAAAAGAGTACAAAAAAATAGGTCAGGGGCAACTGACAGTGCCAGGAACATTTCTTTCCCCTGGAACTCATACGTTCTCACGCAACTGAGCCTAACAGATTTTGACATCAATTCTTGGGGCACACCTTCTCTTCTGACTTTTGTGTTCAGGCCCTTGCACTCTCCGTCTATTGATTCCATCTTTCCCTCTTCCATCTCTCCTTTAACTTCCCATGAAAGTGCTCACCTCAGCCACAGTCCCTGCCTCTTTAACCTGTCACTTGTACTTCTGAGAAGTTTCTTTATTCCTTGAAGCATCCCCTCACAGAAACCTGGCAGAGTCCATCTCTCCAAGGCCTACAGGAGGGCTAGATCTGGGCCCAGGGGAAGGACCCTCTGGTGAAGGCCTGCTATGGAGTGAGGGACATCGTGGATTGGTGAATCCTGTGTCTGATTCCTCTCCACCTGGGAAAATGGAGCTTCCATTTTGGGACCTGTGACCACACAGGGTTTTTGTAGTCAAGTCAGCCACTGTGCCCAGACAGGCTTTGGGGGGTGTGCTGCATTTCGGGTCCGGCACTCAAGTGATTGTTCTGCCACGTAAGTGTATCTTTTCTCATTTCTGAGGGCTTGTGTGTCTGTAAATCATGTGGGGGAGATTCTTTCCATACCACCTTCACCCCCATCTCCCAGTTAGTCCCTGATGGGTTATAATTTCTGGATCTAGCTACACTGCTAGTTTAACCATTAAGATGATCAAATGCATTTTTAAAAATAACTTTGACGGATTTTATTTCATGTTGCCAACAGTAAAGGGAAATTAGCATGTCATGGGGACCTAATCTATGCTCGATGGCTGCACAGGAGGGCAGTCATTTCTTCTTACCCCCAGCAGTTAGACCTTTGTGCTCAGCTGACCTTGCCTATCCCTCCTAGGGAAGTGAGTGGTTGGGTCTGCTAATTTATGTGTAAGAAAACCCAGGAGACAGACATATTCTCCTAAAGTCTTTATTAAGAAAGCTTTTTTGTTCTTGTTTTGACAGTAAGCTGCAGCTAATGTATCTCCACTCCCCCACCTCCTCCAGCATTTTCCCCAACACACACAAATACCCATCCAGGTTAGTAATATCTTGGCTTGAACAAGCACTCATTCTACACTGTGACCCAAGCCACTACCACCTTTTTATCTTCACAACTCTCTCGAATAACATAAACAGCTTCACGCATCGTCAAACATAATATCTCACAGACAAGTTTAATCATTTAAGTCAAACCAGGACACCGGAACTATGGTAGAACTTGAGATTCCCTGTTTTCTTCCAGTGGCTTATCTTCAGGTATCCCCTTTGGGAATTGAAAACCTAACAATCACAGGCCACAGAAATGGCCAGGGAGTAGGGGTGTGAGGGTAGGAAGGATGGACCCGAACATAAACAGATGGTTGTGTTAATTGCTGCTTGATTCCCCTTGTAGTCTCTGCTGGTGGTGCCTATTTGGTGCCCATGGTGAGGAAGGAGCAGAGAGGCAGAGGGAAAGATCTACTGAGCTTGGGGTTTCTGTAAGCCTCTGTACTACTGTGTACTCTGGCGGGAAAAGCTCTCCTTTGGGGCTGGAACCAGAGTGCACGTCTTTCCAAGTAAGTACCAGAAATCAGGACCGATTTTGGAAGGGCATTTGCTACAAAAAGCCCCCTTTGTGTTGACGCATTCTTTCCCTTCTGGAGGCTTCCCCGCCTTGAATTATGGGGTTTTCCAGGCCTCTTGTTGCTGGGTCTGCGTCCCCCTGGGCTGCCACTTCCCACAGACAAGACTCTTCATCATCCAAATCAGCTTGAGCTATATGCGAAAATCCTGGTTCTGACTAGCATCTTATCAGCGGTGAAAATAAGACACTAGGGAATCAGATGCGTTATGACTCCAGACAAATGATCTGTTTCTCTCTTTTGCATTTTTATTTAAAATATCAGGGAAGGTGAAGTGAGTTCAACTTTCTCCAATTTGAAAAACTACTTATGAATTATGCTTCCTTAGATGCAGAGAGACCTAGATTGACTTTGGGTGTTTAGTCATTCGATTTCATCATCTGTGTCTGGAATCTGTAATGGGCAAGGGAATCAAATGTAATTAAATGAGCAAATAATCTTCAATAGTCAATATTCTTACATTGTTTTATGTGCCGTGTACTGGACTTTTTATCTGGGGTTTATCTCTGATAAACCTCCCCCAGAAGGACAGAGCAGGTTTTTGTAAAAAGTTTTGCGGCTGTGTGACTAATTATCAGTGGATCTGGGGCTCTGGGACCAAGCTAATTATAAAGCCAGGTAAGTCTCAGAGATGTGACTGTAAAGGAGAGGAGATACCAGTTGAAGAATACACAAAGCCTGGCTTACAAATCATAGTTTTTAAGAACAACCCAGCCTGCTAGAGATAATGCACTCAACCCAAATGGGGTTATCATTCCCATTGTGAGGCAATGTCAGCCACTAACATTCATGTTTGGTCTGTTGCTTGTAGAATGAAAAATGCTTAACTAACCCTCCAAGAGAGCCGAGCTGTGTTGTTTGGGAGTATCTAATTCCCTCTGATATGGTTAGAATTCTCTCTAAAGGATAGAACTAGCCTCATCCTACTAGGAGCAAATTTAGAGGAAAAAACTGAAAGAACCAGAGGGTAAAAGTAGCCATTCCTGAAGCTGTCCGTGCATTCCGACCCCTGGCTGTTGTCCAACTTGGGGAGGGCAGGGCAGCAAAGTTCAAGACTCACTTTCTTGTGAGTCTCAGGATTCTGAGCCTTAGCACAAGTCCTGAGAAGATGAGATCTAAAAGTTAGGAATGCCGGGGGAATGTGGAAGCTGATGGAAGGCAAGTCAGCTTTTAAGGTAGTGGAGGTGAGATATTCTTAACCCCAAAAGATGATGCCTTTCCTCATCTGACCACATCTTGGTTCCTCCTGAGGGTTATTGTAAGGCTCCAGGAGGCTGTGTAAATTATGGAGGTGCTGGGAACAAGCTTAACTTTGGAACTGGCACTCTGCTTTCTGTCAAGCCAAGTACGTGAGTAGCAGAATTCTGTTTCTTGGTCAGTGAGGGAGTAATAGCCTCTCCTGGGAGGAAAGAAGGCTTAAAGTTTGATTTCGTTCTCCACCGCCCTTCCTCCTACCATATTCCTTATTTACACTATGCAGCAGACTCAAAATTTCCTAGTCTCTTGGATCATACCCTGCAGAGAAAGAGGAAAATGATATTAATGTTAAGATAAATCCTGGAAAGAAACACTGTGGAATAAAGTCTGAGGCTTTCTGCAAGAACTCTATTCCAAGCTACTTAGCTGCAGTGGACATCCCCATAGCTATATAAATACACCTCTGTGGACCTGTTCAGCTGGTCCAAGCATTTTCTTCTGCAAGCCTGGTCTTCTTTACCTTCCTAAGGAGACTCCAGACTCAAGAAAGTAGCTGAGGAGTCAGATGGACTGAACAAGTGGGGAGGAAAGCAGAGCTGGCGCTGAGGGCAGCCTAGCCCAGTACTACAGCTATGACGCATGTCACCCCTTTCCCCATATTCTACATTTGTTTCCCTTCTTACGTTCCATAAATCATTTGAGTTTGTTCTAGACACCTCTGGCCCCAGCCTGAGAAGAGAGAAATAAATTATGTTTTTAACTCTTTCTCCCCACATCTGAAGAATTAACATGTCACAGTCATTGTAGAAATGAGATCGAGTCTCTTCTCTCCTTGCTTTCTACTTTTGCCTTGGACCCTACCCCTCTCTCTCCTTCCTGTTGTACCTTCTGTAGACTCAAACCCAGTCAATGTCCAGCTTTGTGAGAAAAACATGCTTTAGTCCTCGTTTCCTGGCCTTTGGGATACAATCTTTCTTGTAACAGAAAATGTCCAATTCTTCCATTTTTATTTTAGGCCTAGACATTTTTAGGGCTGTGGGAGATGATGGGTCATAACAGCCTATCCATTTGAGCCCCTGGTCAAACTTCCTTCCTGGGGAAGAGATAGGACTGCTTGCCTTTGTTACTCTTCCCTAATTAAATATTTTCTTAAGCCACATGACATGACACTATTCCACGGTGAGAAAGCTCTGACAATGTGACCAGGGGTGTGGGGACAGATCCATGTTTAGGTAAAGTCTGGGTGTGATTTCAGATAGTCCTGCATCTGCTGCTGGAAATCCCTGAAGTTACTTTAAAAAAAAATAGCATCATCTCTTCAGACCTCTGTGTCTAAGGCTAAAAACTAGAGTTATTAGCAAATACGAGAACAAGAGTTGTGAATTAATTCTTTAATTCAGTCTTGATGCGTTTAAACCCAGAAAGGCAGAGCATTTTAAAAGTTCATGAGTTTGGCTTTTTGAAATAAAACTGGTTTCCCATATTTAGCAAAACTACTTTTTTTCTTTCTACTACAAAAGATGCATTTTCAGACATAAGTATACACAAAATCAGATAATCCAATTGCCCGTCTCTCCACCATGGCATGTGTTTAGTAAAACTTTACTACGGGTTTCAGTAAAGGCAAGAAATGCTGTGGGAATAACAACGACAGACTTTTCTTTGGAGCTGGAACCCAGCTGGTAGTAAAAGCCTAGTAAGTGTCCGTGTTCCATTTATATTTGACCAAACCAGTAAGTCCTGTGAACTTGTAGAGTTAATTTACTGTGTAGACTATGTACCTTTTGAAAAATGACTTTTGCAAATGCATGAAACATTCATGATTGTTGAGAATAGAGCAATAATGATAACTAGATGCAAAATGAGACCATTCCAAATTGTCTTTCATATGGTAACTCAGCTCCCCTTCTTCCAAAGAGATATTGGAGCTTTGAGTTATTTACAGCCGAGGGATCTCTTTAACTATATTCTGCAATGATTTGTGTGTATACTATGATTTTTTGCCCACAGAACTTGTCTTCAGTTCTATTAAAAATGAGAATGAATCTCATTTTAAATGCTACTAATGTGTATAAGGTACCTTCTTTTTTTCTCTCATGCCTGCGTATGTATTTATTCCAAAAGATCTAATAGAAAACCAAACATTATCCCATTTTGACAAATGTCCACATCTAGTCCAATAGATGTCAAATTTCACTAAAAGCACAGCTTTGCTATTCAAATGCAATGACGGTAAAAAACAATTCAGAGATGAATTAATGATCCCAGATGGCTTTATAAACACCTGAAAGGAAATTCAGACTGAAATAAAATGACAGAAGTGATGACAAGATTTTTGTTTAATTATCAATTCCTCCTCGGAGGGTAAAAACTTTAAAAAATGTATCTCACTGGAGGAGGTAAAAGGAATTCAGGAACCCAGCGCTTCTGGGTGTACACATAAGGTGTCTGTTCCTCACTGGTGCTATTTTGGGGACAATGGAGGAAACTCAAATGTCAGTCAAAAAAACAATATTAAAATAAATTAAGAGACAGGCTTTGTCAAGTTGACTGATAGAAAATGCTTGCTTCTTCCATATATTTCATGACTAGACTTTCTTAGACTTGTGGGTCATAATTCCCTACCCTTTGCTGTCTAAAATACCTTGAATCCAGGGAGAACTCAAAGATTGGGCTGTCTGCATTTGCTAGTCTTCTCTCATGAAATAGGATACTAAATCCCACAATTGGGCTACAATTGAGACTAAGGAGTGACCAGCTCAGGGAGCTTCAAATCTGAAGCCAATATTTCACATATTGAGCCAATATTTGAAAGGCTCAATGATGAGGAAACCAGTTGGGGGGATTCCATAAGCTTGCTTTATGTCTAGTAAACATGACCAGTCCATGCTCATCTTTTTTAATGACTATTACTGAGAGCATTTGGTGAAGGTCAGGAGAAGATGGTGGAATTTTTTTCTTTGTGGAACCGAGCCTCAGTTAGGATAGCAATAGTATCAGGTTTTCATCTCTTGGTGGTGAGAGATTATATCCTTGGACTGTGAAAGGAAATCATGACCTGAAGAAACTGGGAGTCAAAATAAATGAACTCCATTTCCCTAGCAGAAGCAGAGCTAGATGGAGAGCAACAGGCTTGGGCCTGGCTTCAAGTGTGGTTTCTTCAAGAGAAGATGGTGTGATGAGGACTCTCCACTGCTGTTCTACCTCAGGGAGAAATTTAGGTGTGTGGCCTGGCCTGGCCCCTCTCTACTCCCATGTTTCTTTAGGTGTGTGGCCTGGCCTGGCCCCTCTCCACTCCATGCTCCAGAGAGTAGATGTCTAGCTCAGCAACTCTGCCCAGCCACGTTTTTTGTTTGCCTGTAGTAACAGAATTATGTTTGATATGGTAAAGGAATTTGTTGAATTGTTGCCTTTAGAATTCACTCTCAGTGTCAAATGAGGTCATCCAATTTTCTTCCTGTGCATTTGCAATAAGCAGCATAAAATTCAAGCAAAACAACCAGCCAACACAAAGAAAGATGACTGAGCAGATAATGAGAACTGTTTATATAGCAGAGGAGGTGGTGTTTGACTCCGCGAAGTCCCATGAAGGTGAAATATCCATCAGGGGTGATGTGTACCTTTCCTAAAAAAGAGCCCTGTGAGTTTTTGTGATGGTGCCAATCACAGTGTAAACAAAGCTCTGGCAGACTCATCTTTGGCAAAGGGACTCAGCTTCATGTTCTCCCCTGTAAGTACATACCTGTGATATTCTGATACTGATTCCCACTGAGTTACAGTGGGCTTTGATGTTGGGAGGGAAAAATTTCTTGGATTCTGAGACATGTGAGCAGCTTCTAGGTCCTCGGCTCTCCCACTGCCTTGCCAAATAAATGCTTCCCTTCCAAGCTGGGGAAGTTGCTACCGGTCTCCTGCTTAGATATCAATTGTTGTCTTTATTGTTCATATGATGAAGAGTAAACTCATCGTGAAACTGTGTCCAAAGTGCATCCTCAAGTCCCCTCCACCCTCTCACTCCCACTGCTTGTTCCAGTGGACTTTGTATGAAACATTGTTGAAGCCAGTGTGATTCCTGGCTCCAACAAAATTGGCTTTGGAAATGATCCCCGCACACCTCTGACCCCTCTCTTTTCATTCTTCCTAAAGAGACCCTCTTTCCTCTGTTTGGTCTCTGCAAGATTCCCAACTCTGATGCCCTATGACTTCTCATTTCCCTTGTTGCAGGCATGGGCCGGTGATAATGTTTGTAAGAGCTACTTAAATGCCAGAGGCCAAGAGCAACATCTTCAGATGTTCTTCTCACTCTGTGCCATTTTCCAAAACCTTTTCTTCATTTAGGAAAAGGAGACACTCCCTCCTTTTTATTCTGAGCACAGCAAAGGACTCATAATGAGGCCACAGACAGGGGTTTCCTTTGGAATATTTTTCACAGGCTAACAATAAGTTGGAAGTCTGCAAGAGGTTTAGAAATGCATCCTTGGGTCAGATTCCATGGATAGATGCTCTTATTAACATTAACAGACAGACCGGGGTCTTTTAAGTAGAGCACACTTTTAGGAACAGGGAAAACAGGGCAAAGATTTGCTACATGATACATGAGGAAGTTTTCTAAGTGATTCTATCAGGAAAAAGTGAAAAGAGAGGAAACCTCCAGGAAAACAAGAGTAAATAGCCAGGTTTTCAGGGTTTTCCCTAAGGCTTTTGGGTTTTTTGTTAAGGAGTTGATCACTGTGGGATACAGGAAGTAAGCATCTGGTCTTTGGAGAAGGCACTAGACTTTCTGTGACAGCAAGTAAGTGTCTCTGGTCACTCCTAATTTTGATCAGCAACGGCTTTCCCCCTGAATAACCATTTCAGTTTACCTCAGTATGTTTTTGCTTCCAAGAAAGGTCTGTTGGGAAATGGGAAATTAGTGCTGAGCAGGGGATGAACTAGACACTCTGGCATTATTCAGACAAACCAGACAATCATGGGCAAACACACATGCCTGACCCTGAGCCAAAAACTTGTTGGCTCAGCTCACACATCCTGACCTGGTTACCTCTCTGATCTCAGGAGAGTAGAACCCTAAGGAGAACCTAAGACTAAGACTCCTTACCCAAGGACCAGGGAGACCCAAGACATTCTGAGTTTCTATTTAATGGTGATATTGATTTAAATTTCTTTAAGTAATACATTAAAATTTCTCATTGCAAAAAACTAATTAAAATTACAGAGAAAGTCAGCATCTACCTTGATCCCCATCCTTCAATATCTGTTTTCTCCCCAATATTGACCACTGGAAGGGGTTAGCTGTGTTGTGATGAGCTTCTATTTGGAGAACACCTTCATGAAATCATCTGTCTTTAGGGAGGGAGTCTCAAGATTAGAAAGAACTGTGACTTCAGTTTGCAGGTTATCACTCAGACATAAATAACTGGTGCCAGAATGCAAGGGCTATTGGGAAAGGAGAATCACCTTCCCAGGGACTTTTTGAGACCAGCTAGAAAGACAGGAGTCTGCACACAATGACCTCTGGCATCCAGCCTGGTCTCAGCAGACCTCTGAGGGGTGATTTCCCCCAGGCAAACCTGGGGCTCACTCTTTCCCCATGACCCGGTTATTGCTGCTGTCTAACTCTAGCTGGCAGCCCAGCTCCCGTGAGTCGCATGTTTTTGCAAAGGAAGGAAACTCTGTGCTTACTCTGGTGTTGGGAGTTACCAACTCACTTTCGGGAAGGGCACCAAACTTTCAGTCACACCAAGTAAGTTCTTCTTTCTGCCTAATTATTCTTCCCAAGAAGTCTGTCTTCCATCACGCAGAAGCTGTCAAAACACAGGTGGTGTTTTCTTTGCTTGGTTTGTGTTGGGTGGTTCATGATAGCGGTTGGAAAACAAGGTTATTAATGCACATATTCCCTGGGGTATTGTACTTGGCTTTTAATATCCCTGTAATCTCTCCCTGGGAAAATGTGTGAACTTCCACCACAAGGTCTAGGGAATGTATATATGTGAAGGGGGGGCGGGGGGCAATGGGACAGGCATTGGATGAAAATAGACAAAAGGCCTGCAGGAATATGCACGCTCCAGGTTCCCAGAAGGCAGAGCAGTAGCCACACAGAGTGAATTTCCCAGGAGGTGCTCCTGCCAGAGTCCATTCTTTCAAGGAAAATTACGACAAACAGAAGCCGGTTGGGAAGTGGTTAGCTATTAGTATTCATCCCATGTTCTAACCTAATTACAAGGAGATTGTTTTGGCCAGGGGCAGTCATTTTTTAGGTTTTGTTTTCCTGCTTGCCTCCTCCACCTCCACCTGGCTTCCTAGAGGCCCCAGTCAAGGTTATTGCAATAGCACTGAACACTGTGTAATGCCAACGCTTACAAATTAACCTTCGGGGACGGGACCACGCTCACAGTGAAGCCAAGTAAGTTGTGTTCTTTGGCCGGGCCTTTAGGAGCAATCAGTCAAATCATTTCTTTAAAAAAATATTTTAATCCTGTACATCTGCTTGGGCTCTTTATTAATGTTCTGTCCCCAGGCCAAAAGAGACTTGTTTCTCTTCTCAGCTTTAAACTGAGGCATGCACACAGACACGGGCTGTACACGCTCGGCCTCCAGCTCGCAGGGAAGCGTCCTCCAGAGCACCGGGAGCATTTTGAAAGAAATCGCTGTCTAAGTAATAACCGAGTGAGCAGGAATGACAGAGGGAACCCACCGTGACTCAGCTTCCCTGGCTGAGAATACGCTTTGGCGTATAGAGAATACGCTTGGGCTCTGTCACATAGTCTAGGGGTTCTGTCTGGAATTAACTCCTAAAATTTAACAGCCCTTGCCACCAGAAAAAAAAAAATCTTATATGCAACTTTGACACGCATAGCCCCAAGCCCTGCTGTAAATTAAGCCTCTGGAAAGAACCACTATGGACATTGCCTTTGAAGGCAGTTTCTGTTACAGCATGTGAGAATCAGGGTGGAATCTAGTCCTTCAGCTTCTCTGAAGCTTGTGTCCCTCAGGACTGTGTTCCCTCAGGACATTTTGAACCAAGTGACTAAGACTAGATAGCATCACATGAGCACTGGAGACAGAAAAACCTAAACCCAAGCCCTGACTTCACTACTTTGCAGACTGTGCAACATTAGGCAAATTACTTGACCTCTCTGAGCCTCCATTGCCTCATTCACAAAATTTAAATATAAATATACTGCTTTGTTGAATTATGATAAAGAGCAAATGAAATCATGCAACTCAAGTATGTAGCATAGCGCCCAAAACATTGAAAGAGCTCATTAAACCCTTGCTATTAATAATAATGGTAAACATCGCCTCCAACCCAGAGCAGAAGCTTTGGTTTCGCCCCTCAGGCTCTTCTGTCAAGGCCCTGACATGCGTCAGGAGAAGAGCTGCCAGAGGGGGAGTGGGGAGAATGTCAGCCTGCTCTATGAAAGCCTCCACCTGGGATTTGGAAGAGTCTAAATGGAAATAGAAAGAATCCTGGCGAATTTAAATACAAAACCATCCAAGTGGCAGGAGGCGGTTGCTGTATTTGTGTGGCGGGCAACCCCTTCCAGCTAAGGCTCCCCCTCTGCTGGGGCTGAAACCTTGCACCCTCGTCCTGCTCCCCTGTCATTGCCCGCCCTGACTCCCTTCCCAGTGTCAGCACCTCTACCCAGGATGCTCCCGAGCAGAGGGACAAGGACAGAGAGACAGATGCTTCACAAGGAACAGTCAGGGGTCCCCACATAGCCTTTCTAAGTCTGCCTGGCGGTGAGGCTTTTGCAAATCCAGCCAGTTACTACGGGAAGAGGTTGGAGGGTGAGGTGGGACCGAGTCCCAGATGGAAATGGGGGCCGGGGTACTCCTGACAGTCAGCTGGAGGACTCTGTTCTCTTTTCCTTTGGGAAGGGTGAGGCGACAGGACGAGGTTAATATTGCAAAAACAAGGAGGTTCCGGGTGGTATCAGTGGAAGTGAGCTATGGAAGCATGGAGAGAGCACTGTCGGGTGTGGAGAGAGCACTGTGAGGGTGTCGAGAGAGCACTTTCTCCAGGAGGATTTGTAAGGAGATGGATGTGCTCCAAGGAGGGGTGATGCAGCTCAGCCCTGCCTGCAAGCGGGAGAGAAACGAGTAGGCTTCTCGGCCTCTGCCCAGACTCAGGCTCTCTGTGTGCAAAACCTGGTGCCAGGGCCTCCCGGAGACCAGGTTTCTGAGTTCAGTGAGAAAATGTTTGTTTCCTGTGTCCCAAAAGACCTTTGTTCTCAGAACTGGCTTTTTCTACCCCAAAGCATAGGTTTTGGGCTCCCAGCTGGTTTATGATGTGGAGCTCTGTGGTGTTTGGGGAATGCAAAGGGCGCATTAGTGGGTAGGGAGACCTGGGGAGTTTTTACAAAGCCTAGCAGTACTGTGGGAATAGCTTTGGTCAGAAGCTGATCTTCGGTGCTGGAAGCAGATTGTCTGTGCTGCCTCGTAAGTGGCGTGGTGGGAGAGGACATAAGCCCAGCTCCAGTCAGAGTAACCTGGAGGGCTTTAAGTCAGAGTCCACAGAGAAGGAGGGAGAGATGGGGTGAGGACAGGGCTCGGGGACACTGAGGAGTGGGAGGGATGGTTCAGGCAGGGAGGGAATCCGCCTGAGCGGGTGATGATGGCAAGTAGATTTGCCTTCTCAGAAGGGCCTTTTCCTTGGGGAGGGGCGGGGGAAGGGAGCTGAGCTGGCAGGTTTTTGATGCTGAGATAATCACTGTGCCAAGGACAAGGCTTCTCCTTTATCTTTGGGACAGGGACAAGGCTGCTTGTCAAGCCAAGTAAGTGGCATATCATTGAATTGTGCACTGAATCCGATTATCTGAAGAGAAAGTCCTGCTCTCTTTGACCCAGGGACCTCCTTGGGTCAGAAAGACATTATAGGAGGCTGAGCCAAGGGGGACTTCACCATCTTCTTCCTACTTAGAGGCACTCTGGGAGGAGGCAGGGGACAAATCTTACAGGAACCCACTCGTCAGGGCTGTGGTCCATCACCAAGCGGTGGCAAGACTACCTCAGGCGGGAGCGCCAAAGGCACTCCATTTCACGTAGGAAAGTGGGGGCTGATGGTTGGCAGAACAGCAGAGGAATGCCAAACACTGAGGGTTCTAATGGGGGGGCCACTGAGGCAACCAGTTGTGATCTGAGCCCTGGTGGTGCTAAAGCCCAGGTTGGATGTCGCATAAGTCTCTCCCTGTGGCTTGTTTTTATCACTGAGGAGTCCAGAGCCAGGACCACTCTTGGTACACATCACCCTCTGTGTCTGGAAGGAAGAGAAATTAGAAGAGAAGGTTGGGGAAAAGCTTCTATCTCAGATCATGCAGTTACCTCATTTTGTAGCAAGATTGTTTCCCCATGAGCAGTTTGTCTTCATTTAGCAGCTGTCTTCTCTGGGAAGCCATTTTGTAGAGGTGTTTGTCACAGTGTGACAACTGGCGCCTGGGGGAAATTGGATTTTGGAGCAGGAACCCAGGTCCTGGTGACCCCAGGTAAGCCTGACTCCCTGGCACCTAAGCCTTCCTTAATTCTCACCTATGTGTGCCTATTATTTCTATCCAAAGCCACCCAGAAACAGGCTTGATTTTTGTTTGTTTGCTTTTGTTTTGTTTCTGAGCCACACCTAGGAGTACCCAAGGGCTACAACTGGCACAAGGTTCATAGGTTCATGAAGTGCTTGGGATCGAATCCACCGTTCCCATTTGCACAGCATGTACCCCAGCCCTTTAAGCCGTCTCCCCAGCACAGAAACATATTTGAAAGGAAGCCATCGCCCCGAACAGCAATATCCAGAGCCATTAAGCAAAAATGAGAGATCAATTTGGTGTTCAATAGAAACATTTTGGATAAGTAGGAATTCTCATTATTCTCTCTATCAGTCTCCTGTGTAAGTACCTTATTCCCCTTATAAGGAAAAGTTACAGTAAGAAGTACAGCCATGATTCACGCTGTGGTGTGGAAGAGAAGGGCTTTTGGGTTGTGGGGGAAGGATTGGAAATGTGCTCAGGAAGATTGGACATGTTTTTGACAGGCTATGTAGCACAGTGTGAATTATAACCAGGCAGGGAAGCTTATCTTCGGACGAGGAACCGCGTTATCTGTGAAGTCCAGTAAGTATAAAAGTGTTTCCCCGGATTAGGCACTGTCTGTGGATTAAGGCCTGATTAAGACCCAATTATACACTATATGAAGAATGTTTAGAAAAAGTGAATAAGCGTCAAATAAAAGGAGGACAGAAGTCTCCCTGGCTAGGATTTGGCATCTCTGTGCCACACAGACCATGTCAGGAGTCTCTGGGAATTGCTCCCTGAATATATGTGGTAGGATTAAGATGTATGACTGATTACTCGAGGTATTGGCTAGGACCTGTAGTCTTGGATTTGTACAGTAATCAGCAACATGACTTCTAATTCCTTAGCAAGCCCTCTAAGGCATCATTCTCTTTGACTAAGATTCTGTCAATTTATAGAAGGAACCTTGTAAATAATAATCATTGACCAAATTAACTGTGATTAGCCTCTCCCAAAGTCGGAAAACCTTTTTGTTTTTTTTTAATTTTTCTTCAAAAGTATTTAGACGCCTTCTGTTTCTAAAGCTTTAAGCCAAAAATTCACAGTCTGGCCTCGTGGAACCGAGAAAACCTGTAAAATCATCCTTCCTGATTGCCTTCATTGAGGTAACAGTCCGGGATAGATAATGACCATGACCCCAAAGCCTTCTGTGGTTGAGTGAGGATTGGGATTTAATTTATCATGTCTCCAGTCAACTGAGCCTGTCTCTATCATGCATTCTTCCACCTGAAGCTTGAGGCATATAAAAGGGTTCAAAATATTTCTGTGTGTCTACTTTCTCTTAGCTCAGTGCTCAGACCTTTCAGGGAACAAATTCAGTGTGGCAATGCCTCAGGGAACATACATTATGGTGAGGTTCCCAGTTATGCCCTCAGAATATATTATTCATATATCCCCCATAAATGTTTCATACCATCCTTACTACTTTGAAAAATATTAAAATTTATTTTTATTGCAGCTTTAGAGTTTTTCATTAGCTAAATCAGCATACATCCCCCTTCAGTCCTGAAAAAGGAAATGGTCCAAAAGTGAAGTGGGAAACTATTGTTTGATTATTACAAATGTATTGTATTACTATCAAGCTAATTTATTGGATTATACTTCATCTAGAAACTGTAGTCTAAGAACTCAGTGATTCATTAAATTCCCTACATGTAAACTCAGTGTTGCCTCAAAAGAAGTAAAATACTCTTTGAGCTTTGTCTTCTTAAACTTTCAGACAGAATGTTGCTTGGGCATCTAAGCATCAGAACGTAGTTGCTCTATCTCTGTACTGAAAGCTTCCACCTGAGGCTTAGAACTCTATAGCAGAAAGTGATTAGCAAAACATAAATATATATCAGGGATATATATATATATATATATATATATATATATATATATATATATATATATGTCCCTGAAATAAATGAGATCATAATGCAAAAAAAGGATTTCCTTTGGAATTATTGATGGGAATTTGATTACTCCTTTCCAAACCTAGATTGACAGTGGTTCCTAGGGTGAGTTTCTAGGATGATCGCCAACTCTTTACTCTGGTTATACAGCTGGGGCTCTCTGATTTGGTTTTTGTTGTTACACATATCACAGTGTTTTTCTAGTTCAGGCTGGCAAGTCACCTTTGGATCTGGAACGCAGTTGACTGTTTTACCTGGTAGGCTACCACAATTAAGTACTCTTTGTGCTACTATAAAAATACTATTAAGCTATAAATGTATACTATACCTCTACGTACCCTTATAGGCCTTGGACTGAGGGTGGGGGTTAAGATAGCTTGCGTGCTTCTAAGGACTAAGATGAGAATTATTTATCAAAGAACAGAGAGAGAGAGAGAGAGAGAGAGAGAGAGAGAGAGAGAAATAGAAGCATTTTTACTAGGTTTATAGTAGCAGTTAATGAAAATGAGCAGAGAAGAAGCTCATAACCTCGAAGTTACTGATAACAGGAACAGATTTCATAAGGGGAACGAACCTCTGTTTCTCCCTTGAAGCAGACAAGGTGCTACAAGACCATTTTAACGGCTTTAAACCAAGTGTTGTTAGCCAGCTACATTTCTAGCCTATTCTGACTTATTTCTACCTACGTTGCTAAGCACAAAGGTACCTATTTAAGATATTTAAATGGAGTTCTATTTCTACAGTTCTCTGGTGCCCTTCCAGCAAAGCATTCCTGTAACACACTGCTTATCATTTCTACAAGAAAGAATAAGTAAGCCCCATGCCCTCCAAAGCTGCATAAGTATTATAATTACTTGGCTTAGACTGAAGTCACCTCTATTTTATTTCTCATAACTGTGTTCATTTGTTGAAATTTGTTTAAATCCAAGCTGTGTGGGCGTCTAACTGTTGGCACTGAAATTTCCTTTCTCTTGAAATTGTCAGCAAAATATTTTGCCCATAAATAATGTTTCATCTAGACTTGCAAATGACAGCCATAACCATGGCCTCTTTCATTCCCTCCCGCCCCCCCCTTGCAAAAGGGAGCATGCAAGCAGAAAGCAAAAAATGCCAAAGCATACAGTTTCATTGTCAGGGATCTTAGAGGTAGTATTAGCATACGTTTGGCTATAATATAGATACCTTGACAGATAGAATGTAGTGATCTCATTAGATCACACAGAAAAGTACAGCTAGTTTAGTTGATATGGCTTAGAATGTCATTCTGAGACACAGGTCAAGTTGTCAAGTTCAGCACAGACCCAGGTACAGACTTGAGGAAAGAAGTTTCCAGATAGTCCTGGCACTAAAGGCAAAGTAAGGATTTTCTTCACTATCAAGTCCACCTAAGAATCTTCATTTATAATTAGGAAAAGAAAATGGTAAAGAGCGTTACCTTGCAGGATATTTCAGATAGTGTGTGTGTGGAACACAAAAGATACAAGAATGAACCCAAGCAGAAAACTGAACAAAAGAAATCGATAAACCACTGAAGAAAATCAGTTGCCCTTATCTTGCCTGTCTCTGATAATGGATGTGTTCTCTTGGCTCATTTCTCACTTTGGTTCTCGAATTTTCTAGGGAAATAGCAAAGAACACCTAACTTGGTTAGTTGTCTCTGGGTGACACAGATCCCCTTTAGGAAGTTCCAGAATACTTTCTGCAATGACTGTAAACACTGTGTATATCAACACCAACCTACTGTATTTTTGGATCTGGGACTAAACTCAGTGTAAAACCAAGTAAGTTATAGTTGTCTACAGAAAGTCCTCATACTATTCTAAATCCCTCTTAAAAGTTTGCCATGATTTTGAACTGTTATTTTTGTGTTTTGGTTTCCCTACCCAACCTATTTTATCATTGCTTGTTCAATATTCTCTTTAACTGATAAAAAGGTGGCAAACAAATCCCATAATTCAGTAAATGTTCTAAAACACCCTCCATACTCCTGGCATGGTGCCCTATAAAAGGAAAATGCCCAAATTTAATTGCCACTACTTTCACTAGCTGACAAGAGAGGATTTGGATATAATTTAAAGTACTTATAAATGTCCAGGATTTAGACAGGAGATATGACAAGTTAAAATTATATGTATTTTTAAAAGATGAAGGAGATTAATCTTGATAATAACTATCATTTATTGAACCCTCACAGTGTATTAAGAACAATGTCTCTCATGCTTTAATTCACTTAACCTCCCTAACAGTCCTCTGACAGATGTTATCACCCCTACCCTCTCAGATGAGGAAAACTATAAAAATCAAAAACAATGTGAATGGGGTTAAAATAGTCACCCAGCAAAGCCTGCTGCAGAGTTGTTAGCACCAAGGTCTGCCTATCCCACTGTCCTCTCTCCTGACCTTGGTCTCTATGACGTTTGTGTAAGTAGATCTAGCACTGTGGCTCTGATAACTACAAGCTCATCTTTGGAACAGGAACCACAGTAACTATAAAAGCGAGTAAGTAAGAAGGAAAAAGTCAGGATAACTTTAAAACAAAATGGTGGGCATGGTTATGAGTAATTTCATGTGGAAGGGGTAAATGGTCTGTTTGTCCACAGACCTTTTTGCCACAAGGCCGCCCTCACCTGCTCTTCTTCCTTAGAATGCTCTCTAGCTAAGACTTCAGTATTGGGGGTCTGGGGGGGGAATCTAAACTATCTGAAAATCTCTCTCGTTTCTTTAAAATTTGAGAGAGGATTCACTGGGGTAGGTGACACGGAGAAGTGTATCTTTTCCAACATTTGAAGAACTGTCACATAGATGAGGAAAGAGTTACTACAAAAGACCAACTCCAAACCAGTGGGTGAAAGGAGATGATTCTTAGCCTCCTATAGAGTTCAGAAAGCGGAAGCTCCTGCAGGGAAGATCCCCTTAGAGAGGTACCGACTTTTCTTCCTTGGAACTCTTCACACCGAGCCCTTAAGCAGAGCTGTGGGGTGCTATAGGAGGATTTCTGTGCCTCCTTATTAGATACTGAGCTGAAGCATCCCTGGGCTCCCTTTCAACTCAAGTGTTAAAATTCTGTGACACAAGCCTTGATGATGAAATGGTTAGCGGAGGTCTGTTTCTTTTCTTTTTATTATTTTGATAGACAAAAAAAAAAAGGCCATCAAATTAGTCTAACCTCAAACCTATTTGGGACTTTGGTGCCTAGAATATGGTGAGGTATAATTTCCCCACACAGTAAATGGGAAAATAAAGGGGTCATTGGGGAGGGAAAGACAGAAAGGGGATGCCTGGGTTGGGACCAAAGGTTGAATGTGGGAAATATCCGGGTGCCTTTGTGAAGGACACAGGGAGTCTATCAGAGTTTTCACGAGTTCAGCTTTAGAAAGCGATCCAAACACAATATCCACCAAGCAGCCTTTTATACCAGGAAATAGGACTAAGGAAGCAAAATTCCTTCCAATTTAAACACTCTCAAAAGGACAGGTAATTGCTTTCTGTAGGGAGGGGTCCTTGGGGTAGGAAAACTATTGTTGCTACAGACCATTTGTCCCCAGAGTGATAACCTCTGAGGAGGGACTGTGCAGCTCAGCCTGTCAGCAGCACAAGAAAAAGGTTTAGAGTCACTTAAAAGAGGAAGGAGGTGACTTTTCAAGCCTATTCTGGAGAGCCAAGGGGGAGAGTGGATGGAGACCACTAGAACCAGGTTCATGTAAAGGGGGCCAGCACTGTGTTGATAGAGGCTCATCAGTGGGGAGGCTGTACTCCGGAAGAGGAACTCAGCTAACTGTACAGCCTGGTGAGTGATCATTTCTGTCTCCAGGGAAGTAGTGGTGTGAAAAGAAATCAAAAAAGAGAGATGGATAAGTCTTGAAACGTAGAAAATTTTTGTCTTGCCCTATCTGAAAGATCTCTCTTACCCACATTAACCTTGAATGGGATATGGACGAACTTGGGGGTCCCTTCTAGGAACCTAAGAATCCCAAGGGGGTCTGTGCTTCCCCATCAAAGGCAGTGGGGGAAGGACAGCCCTACTAGGACATGTGAGCCACCCCCAAAACACCTGTCCAGTCCGTATTCACCTCTTGGGGAAGTATGTGACTCCTAATTCAGAATGGGCATGCTAGCAGAGAAGAAAGTCTTACAAGGCTTGTTTCCCTTGAGTCTGTGATTCGCAGTCATTTTCCCTCTCAGAGGCACTGTCAAATGCTATACTTTTCTTGCCAAGAAAGGCTCTCATCAAACTCCATCAACCTTCCCTGGAAGCCCATCACCCTCTTCCTTAGTACTAACCTCACTGACAAATGAATCTAGGCTAGTTGGAGGGGTCTGGGTCTAACCTTGGTCATGGAGAAGTAATACTGACACAAAGTACATGACTCTTTCAGAGGACCTGGGTGCGCCCAGCATGAAGATCCACACACTAGGGTGTATGTTGGTGTGTGGTGTGTCCATCAGCATTTTCACTCTAGATGTGTAAATGTCCTAAAATGTCCAATAACTCATACATTTTACTGTTAACAATGCTCCAGGGATTGAAAATTGTCCGATTTTTAACTCCCTGAACAAAGGGGGTTGTGGAGAGCTACTATGTTCACTCATTCATAGATCTAGGTCCAAGCAGCCAATGCAGAAATATCAGAAAATATAGGCTGATTTCTATTTTCTGGGCTAGACTTAAGTGTGTGCCCACTTGTAAACATTTCTGCTCTATAAAGTGGGTGCAGGACTAGGGAAACAGTATCCTAGACATCACAACTGTTCCACTTTGTCAGCATCCTAGAAAATAATCTCTGTGTGACTTCCTTGGTCCCTGTGGCTTTTTGCTGGGCCTTAAATCACTGTGACACCAACACTGCTGGAAATAGGCTGACTTTTGGAGGAGGAACCAGGGTAATAGTCCAGTCAAGTGAGTACTGGGGCTTAAGCCTCAATTCTGTTTCCAAATTGAAGCAGGCATCTAGTTATTAAATTGAGCATGCTATGCTCATCTATATTAATCTGCCTCAAATTTACATTAAAAAATCTATAGGGTTGCTCTTATGCATAAGAGCTGATGCTTATACAAATTCATTATGGATAAAGACCACTGCTATCTAAGGTTCATCTTCTTACGAGAAGGAAAACAATAAAAATGGTCTCCTTATTTCTTCACATCTCTTTCCTGTTCAAGAAGCAGGGAACAGTGGAAAAGGATGATTCTCTCTATATTTATAGTTAGGAGTGATTAGAACATGCTCACAATAGTAGGGGGAAAGGCCTACGTTTTCTAAGGTTCAATATAATGCCATCCGTAACAGGCTGCAGTCTTTATAACTATCACTCTGATTTATCTGCTCTGCCCCCTCATTTTTCTAAATTAATGCAACTGAAATATTGGTAACACTTATCTCCAGGCTCACAGAAAGCATGTGAGGATTTAAAAGCCATTGCTCTGAGAAAAGAGTTGAGCTGGAGGTTGCTTTCCACCCTCCAGAGGGTGAAGTATTGTTTTTGCAGTTGATGATATTATCTGTTTCATTGGGGAAGGGAATAAAGAAGTGAGTCAATATTTGAAAGGCCCAGTGATATGAACAACAGCCATGCAAAACAAATCATTGAGGCATTCTGCTAGGAACTGAAAAACAATGTGGACTTGCTTAGTCCCTCACTCAAGGCCCTGGGGATACCTTAGAGAAAAAGACCTCCCTACCAGTAGCATAAAGACTATGATTCCAGCTCTGCCTAACTCAAAGGACTTTGTAACTCAATTGAGATCTTGTATGTAAAATCTTGTTGAAAATTGTGGATGATCAGATGACTCATGATTATTCTGTAAGTCGGGATTTATGAAAAATTCCACCGGAGAGTAATTATTAATTGTTATTAATCTCCATTGACTTTGTCTATAAAAGAGAATGGCTTTAATTTGGATGTACAGGGCGTCATTTTAATCTTGAAGAAATAGGTCATAAGAACTGATGAACACCCATTGCCCCTGGAGATCATCAAAAGCCTGATATCTCTCAGGAGAGAAACACATAAAGTGAGTGGTTTATAGTAAACAGTTTCTAAGATTCCCTACCTTTCTAAAGAGTATGTGAATATAAGACTTTTCTTGAGTTTACCCAGATAAGTGCCTAGTGCTAAACTGGGGTTTATCCAAGTCAAAGAGCCCTGGAAGAATTCCTGTGCTTGAAAATAATTGGGGCCAGAGCAATAGTATAGCAGGTAAGGTACTTGCATGTGGCTGACCTGGGTTCAATTCCCTGCATTCCATACAGTCCCCTGACCTCACCAGGAGTGACCCCTGAACACAGAGCCAGGAGTTAAGTCGTGAACACCCCCTGGCTTTTGGGTTTGATCCAAAAAAACAAAAGAAAAAGAAAAGAAAGTGGGCATTATTAGTTTTCCTGGTAAAATTGATCTCTCTAGGGTTCAAATGTCCAGAGACTGGTATTTTGGAGGAGAGACATGTTAAAGGTAACCCTAATAAGTATTGCCATGATTAGTGATTGGGACAAGTAACATATTTTGGAAATCTGAGTGGGTTGCTAGATGTCCTCCACTTATTCAGATTTAATGGGGAGCAGAACACTCCCCACTTCAGCCCCTCCCTGACCTAGCTATAAGTGCTCATTCTGTTTTCATGGATTGCATTGTTTAAAAGTTATTAGCAAAGACAATAGAATAAAGCTGCTCCCTCATCTCCATGCCAGCTCTATCAGAAATACCCACTCTGGAATGACAGTACTTTCGCTGCCAGTTGGCATTCTCTTACAATCTTGATGCCCTAAACATCAAGTGCCACTAGTTCCAGTTACTCATATAATATCCCAAAGTCTCTTTAGAAGAATAACTTTTCTAACCAGGAGTTTAGGCGGTAGAACTAGATACAGTTGTCAGCAGAGAGAAGGCGTGATCTAAGTGTCCATGTCCATCACAGAGGCTGTGGATCTACCAGGCCCTCGAATGTTTATCTGCAACAAGAGGAGATGATTAAGTCCTCTATTGCTGGACTTCATGTCATGCATCACCAGCTCAGAGTAATCTGACCTGCACAGCCAATCTAACAGCCTCCAAACACAGCCGCCATGGAGTTGTTTTCTGTCCGTTCCCCAGTCTGAGTCATGCACTTATGTCATTTGACATCTATTTGTTGATGTCTGCCTACCCCATGGTAAGCATGGATGGTGACAGTGTCCAAGAGGTTCTCTACTGTATCCCTGTGTCGTTCATGTGGAGATGTTCAGTAAGTAATTACTGAGTAAATGTAGACCCTCCCACTACCTACCCTCATTAAGTAAAGTGTTGTTATTGATACCCAAACACTGAAAACTCAGTGAGTTCTTCACCAAGGACAAAGACAGAATACAAATTTCTATTGTTTATAGAGCTGTATACAAGGTGAAGTGAGTGTGTAGTGTATGAGGTATTTGCAGAGACTCATTTCACTGTGACTACCAGGGAGGATACGCATTGACCTTTGGGAAGGAACTACCGTATCTGTAACTCCTAGTAAGTAACTGCTTATTATTGCTTATCTGCAATTATTGACCATATTATTGATCATGTCTCTATTTACTCTGCAGTCTTAGATTGTGTCTAAATGTCTGAATAGCTCTATTCCTTAACTCAAGGAGTTTTGGGACTTAATGATAAAAGCCATTGAAACATGGATGCTGTCGCCATTTCCAATATTCAAACCATATCTTATCCTCTTTGCTCACAAAACAGTCTTTTTAAACTATGTTAAAGTGATAAAGGACAGTTGCCTACAGAGAATAGGAGCCATTTGCTAAATGTGCCTGTATGAGATTCTGTACACGGGTTGATTCTTAAACCAAAATGGGGATCAGAGCTGATTTCCTTTGTCTAGTAAAACAAGATTACTGGGTGAAATTTTGCAAATCTCTTTGAAGAAGTGTTATCTAGAGAGTTGGCTTGACAGTCTTCTCCCAGAGTTGTCTGGAGAATATCTCTAGGACCCTTATCAGACTTCCCCAACATCACTATTAGTGTGCCCTGCAAAGAGGCTTAATTCCATGGCTTAGTCTTTATTCCAGTAATGAAAAAGGGGAATCCCAGTCAAAGCTCCCAGGAGGAGGAGAGATGCATGCTAATCACATTAATCTATTATCAAGGTAGCTTGGGCATTGTTGTCAGTTTGCACGGCACTGTGATTTATAACACATTCATCTCTGGGAGTGGGACAAGATTATCAGTAAAACCCAGTAAGTAGGCAATATGTCACGAAAGTAGGAGGCTTAATGTGGCTACTGAGGCCCATTGAACTTACTGCAGTATTTGCAGGGCCCAAGTGTCAAGAAATTAATGGTTTATGCAGCCTTAAAAGCATTCTGATGTGGAAAGAAATGTGAAAGTAACAGCACAGAAGATAGAAAGATCCAGCCGTGGAAAGAAGGAGTCATGGAGCTGAACCAAGAATAACAGACTAAAGCTGCCCACTCCGGAAATGAATCTGACATAGAAAGGCAGAAAGCTTGGGGTCAGAGAAGTGACTCGAAGGACTGGGGGTCATGGTTTGCGTGCCAGAGGCCAGGGTCCAGGCCCAACACCACAAATACTGGAGCACATGCTTTGTATGCAGGACACCTTTGTTCAAGCCCCCAAACCATGCAGTCCCCAGCACTGCTTTTTGTGACCCAAAAGAAGAGAAAGATTAACTGAACACTCCCAGGTCCTCTATATCTGGTTTAATTAGTACATTTGGGTCATAATTTATTCACACATAAGATGAAAATATTTCATATCACCTCATACATTATTTTAAACAAAATAAGAGAATGTATGAAAAAAATTTTAATTATTAAATGCTCTACAGGGATGAAATATTTTATTTCAGAACAATAATAAAAATCTAGGTCAGCTAATAGAACTTATTTTGTTTTGTTTGATTTTTTGGGTCCACACCCAGATGTATTCAGGCACTACTCCCAACAGTGCTTGGGGGAGCTGTATGGTTTGGGGCTTGAACCAAGGTGTTCCACATGCAAAGCATGTGCTCCAGTCTTTTAAGACATCTCCCAATTAGCCTTAGCTAATTTTTTCAACATGAAGAAAATATTCAAGTCTTATCAAAGCAGCTCTTTTTTCATGCACATCTGAGGTTATAGGCAAAAGTAAAAGCCTCTCACATCTACTGAAATAGTTACTTAGACCTAATCCAGGTGAAAATGTGAGGAGAAGGGAAATCATTTTGTAAAGATTTGAATTGCAGTGGATATACTGGAAGTTTTCAGAACCTTACTTTGGAACAGGAATAAAATCCAAGTCACCCCAAGTTAAGTTTAGTTCCTCAGAATCATCTTATTCCCTCTCAGGTTGTACCATTTGGACAACATGAGGAGATATAATAGGCCTTTCCTGCTCATTTTCAGAAAATTTAAATTAGGAATTAGAGAAGAAACCCTTATCCACCCCTTAACATCCTAGGAGTTTTATTCCATCAAGTTGTATTCGTTCCTAATCAAAAAAGAGACCCAAGATACTACCTGGGAGATTAATGGAAAATAGTAAATTTGCAAAGTATAAGAACTAAAAAGAAGATAAGCGGTGCTTGTTTAGGCTTTTTCCTTATCAACATGGATGCCCTTTTATCAGAGGGACCCTTGGCTTTAGGGGCAGAAGTAACCAAACTATGACTGAGCTACCACATCTGTAAAGCAGATTGATTGGAAAGAGCAGGAGGTTGTCACTCTTCATGATCTAGATGCTACTCCATAAAGTCTCAGATTGATTGAAGTTGAAATTAGGGGAGACACTGTGGCAGGAATCTAACAATTGATGGCTGCAATGGAGACAAAGAGACTAGAAATGTACATTGGATAAATAGAGTTGAAAATTGTGAATTTGATGGTAAGAGTTGCAAAAGATGAGGGTAAATGGAAATTTCCCTTGAAATATTGCTTAATAAAAGACCATCTAGGGCAGGTGATGTAAAAGAAAGTTAAGATGTAGCCCCCCATTGTGGGTAAAAAGAAGTCTCTCAGGCTGGGGTCTGAGAAGGAGGTGTGGGCTCGTGGGTGTTTCTGTTGGGCTGTGACACACTGTGGGAATGATGGAGGCTTTCGACAGGTCTTTGGGAGTGGGACTAGACTTCTGGTCAGGCCTGGTAAGTAAAGTATCGGAGCAATAATGGAAAGATTGAAGACAGAATGCCTTCATGTCTCAAGAAATGATTGTGCAATGAAGAATGAGCTGGCTGGTGATTTTTAGGATTACTGTTCCTTGAATGGGGTCTGGTTATAGCAAGAGAATTAATTGCACTGAAGCTACAATCTCACTGTCGAAGGGACAGGGAAGGATTCTCACATAGCAGCTCCTCCCAAGATTTATGCTGTCTGTTAAAAATTCTCCTTGCATCCAGGATATTTGTGACTTTGGTGTAACAAAACTAGTTCAATCCGCTTTGTCTCAGATCTCTGGCTCTTCCTTTCTAAAACAAGTATAATATATAAGTCATGGCACAATGATGGCCCCCAAATGAAGTGTGATATGTGTACACTGTTAACCCGTTTGTATGTGATTGGTTATCTGTGAAGGACAGGTTTCTTTTCCATTTCCTAGTGGATCAGAGATTGAAAAGTTTAACCCTGCAGGACATTTTTGTATGGGAGTTTTTCAGAGTGTGACTCAGGGTACAACAAGCTCACCTTTGGAAAGGGGACTCTGCTTCTGGTTTCTCCAGGTAAATGCTGAGCTCTCGTTAGTCTTTGTTTGCCCTTTATCCCATTTAAGGCTTCTACAAATGTTTGTTGTGCATCTTCCTTATTTCAGCAATCGTAAGTTTGCACCCTGATGGAAACTTTTAGAAATGGAAATTGCTCAAAGAGAGTTGAAAAAATATCAATAGAACTTATTCTCTTTGTCAGAATAGAACAGAGACAAATACCTTAATGATAAGAACAAACCTGACTTCACTAGAGGTAGCCTGGCTTCATGCATAAAGCTTAGACTCTAGTCATTCCCAGGCCTCTCTCCTATAGACCTCACACTCTTAGCTGTAAACTCTTGGACAATCTATAACATGCAGCGAAACCTTTCATTACTGAGATCATCCTATTAAAACTAAAAGATCTTCAAGAGTAAAAGCTCTTCTTGAACCCCATGAAGTGACTAATTTGGTTCTTTAACAAAGTAAGTGCTTCATAAATGCTTGTTTAATTAAACTCAAACACAGGACAAAATCAGGTTTGTTTGTTTGTTTTTTTGCCAAAGGGGAAAAAAAAGAGAATAAAGTAAATGACACCTTGAATTCAGTTTATGGTGGAGAAGGAAAAAAGATTAAATGGGAAATCAAACAACCCTGTGTTTTGATCCCTGCTATCAGCTACTAGCTAGCTACCAGCAGAGGACTGGCCTGAGGTCTCATTCTTCTCTGTAAGGGGGAGGTAGGGCCTCAGTGCCCTTTGGGCCCCTAGTACCAACAGTCATTCCATTGTAGAAGGTGAGGGCTTCTCATATGAATGACTCAAATATTAGTATATTACTTATATATTATCATATAGTAATCACGTAATACTTGATTAATGATATATTATAAGTGTCTTCTAATTTACTAGGATATAAATCAGGGAAAGGGGGTGAAGGGGCAGAAAGTGCTTTTTGTGAAGCATTATCGCTGTGTGGCTCCTGGGGAGCAGAAAACTCCCTCACCTTTGGGTCTGGCACCCTGCTGCAAGTGGAGCTGAGTAAGTGTGAGAACCAATGGCAGCTACAGAGTCTGCTGGTGATGGGGAACATGAAAAAAGAAAAAATACCTTTTTTTTCCTTTTGTATCTTATTTTTAATGAACTATAACCTAGTGCTGATATACTAAGAGTCGTAACACCCAGATAAATTAGTAAAGTGTTCAGAAATCAGTGGAATTTAGCAAATGACTGATACTTTTCCCAGTATGGGAGGTTGACAGAAGCCCTGTCCAGATTAGAGTGTTTAGCACCAGATTTGAGATAAATGGAGCCAAACAGAGAAAAAGGACTCAAAGAACAGAAAATTGCATGACCAGGACCCTTTTTAAGTCCTCTACCAGAGATTCAGAGACATATTGGGAAGAAGTTATCCAAGCCAATTTTATCCACGCCCCAAAGAAGCCATATTCAATTCACTCCAGAGATTGTGTCCCTTTGCACTAAACATTGTTCTAAAAGACGCAGTGAAGTACCAAGGAAGGGACCCAGGACTTCTGGTTTCCACCTAGAGCTCTAGATTTGACTTGGTCCTGACTAGCTGCAGGACGTGAATAAGTCATTGACCACAGGTGGGCCCCAGACTCTTCCACTGTAAACACATCTTTTTGATTGATTGATTGATTGATTGATTGATTGATTGATTGATTTTTTGCTTTTTGGGTCACACCCGGCGATGCTCAGGGATTACTCCTGGCTCTGCACTCAGGAATTACTCCTGGCGGTGCTCGGGGACCATATGGGATGCGGGATCGAACCCAGGCCGGCACAGGCCAGCCGCGTGCAAGGCAAACACCCTACCGCTCCCGCCCGTAAACACATCTTTGAGTCTGGGATCTCACTCCTGGCTAGACGGAATCTATCCTTCAGAGTTTATGTGACTCAACAGCATGTACTTCTAAGGCCATTTCATAATCAAAGTCAAAGGAATAGATGTTTACTAACCCAAAGGAATAGATTTTTAATCAAGAATCTAATTTATCATAAAAATAAGAACATCCCTTCTCAGAGTTTATGATGTGTAAGTATACTCTAGGTACATGGCTTATAGTCTCGTTTATCCTTAAATAAGCCACTGGGGGTAAGAGAAAGCAACGTCTCTATTCTCTACAAGAGAAAACAGAATCTGAGAAGTAACTTCCCAAGATACCAGGGTTAATGACTGAAAGAATCGAGACTCAAGTCACTGCCTGTCTGATCTCTTGTTCTATCTATATATTATGTCACAGATTCTATGTGAGGGTTTACTAAGAAATGAGAATTAGTGCCTTTAACAGGGAGTAAAGAAATATGTGGACTTTATCTTTTCTCTTAGACATTTCCATGACTTAAAGGTGGAGTTTTGGGAAATCCTGATGTAGATGTACCAAATCTAAAAAGCTTCTCTTCTCTTACTGGGGAAAACAGAGAGCCTCTGGGAACATTTACTGCATCGGGAGAGGAGTCATCATGGCGGCTCCCTTGTTGTAATTCTCTGTTGCTTTACTGTTTCTGATACTTCCCTGCAGACTAGCCATCGGTGCAGCTGATCTGCAAGTATCTGGCTCATTTGTACATTATTTAAAAGTGCAATATTGATGGCACTTTGAGTTTTCCTGGACCACAGAAACTTAGCTCTGAAGGGAGTCCAGAAATCATGTTAATTCATACACCGTTGTTTTTCCAATAAATAAACTGAAACCCACAGGAGTGGGTTAACTTGCCCCCAAAATGATAAAGCCAGTAGACTAGGGCTGAAACCAAAACCTGAGGACCCTGGTTCCTAGGCCACTTTTCTGTGACTATTTAGGTGGTTAGTGGACTGACCTTACAGTTGGTAGGTAGGCTATGTGAGAAGTGTTCATGGGTGAAAAAAAAATGGGTTTAACTAGGGGGTTACAAAAGGTGTTTCTTACTAGGATATTCTCATGGGTCTGGACCTGCTCCCCAGCGGTGGCACAAAACTGTAAAAGAAAGACCCTATTTGTCATGATGCAAATCACTGTGGGGAATACTGGGGACTTCAGAGTTGTCTTTGGGACAGGAACAAGACTATTTGTTCAAGCAAGTAAGTTTCATAAAATAAGGTGATTCATGTTATGGTAGAGTGACATTTGTTTTCATTAATTTTTTTTGTCTTGGTTTTGTCTGTGATCTAAATTAGAAAGTAAGGATTGTAGATATGACTTAGTGGCTAGGCACACGGCTTGTATGTCTGAGGCCCTGAGTTAGATCCCTGGCACTGTTAGGGAGGGAAAAATAAGGGAATAAATAAGAATATAAGTGATGATAATGTCATATTATATCATATTTGTAAGTTTCACTCATGTAAGAAATATGCACACGAGTGAGTGTGGATGGGCAAAAATATCCTGGTCTTGCCTAGAAATGACATTCTGTGGTTATATGAGTTAATTCACCAACCTGAATGTTCATAGCATCTTGAATACAGTCCATTGTATACCAAATTAGACCTCCTGTTCAGTTCTGCTTTGTTTTTGTTTGGTTGTTTGTTTCGTTATCTTGGGGAAGTGAAAATTCAATAGTAAAATTCTATGCCTTCTCCCTTGTTGGTGCATACAAACACAGATGTGGGAGCATTCTTGGTAACTATTGGTGGGTGACTTGTGTTGGAGCCCTATGTAATGACTTAGATCCAGGGTACCATTTTGTATAGAGTTATATCAGAGTGTAACACAGGAGTTCAGAAACTTGTATTTGGAACTGGCACCCAACTTTTGATCATCCCAAGTAAGTCGAGTCTAAAAAATTGTGTAGCCCCCCACCTCCAAGGTTTGCTTACATTCACATCTGTAGATCACCGCCTGGTCTAGGATAGAATATTGGTTTATGTTGCTGATTTTATTATCGTCATTATCACGACTATTATTGTTATATTACTATCTTATTATCACCAATCATAGTCATGTGATTATATATTTTATGCAGTATTATTCTTATTCTATTGGGGTTTATTATGTGTGTGTGTGTGTGTGTGTGTGTGTGTGTGTATTTGGGCCACACCTAGCATAAGTACCAGTAAGCCTGCAGACTTATTCCTGACTCTGCACTCCTTGCAGAGCTCAGGAGAACAATAAAGGGCAAGCGGGAATGAGCCCAACTTATTGGGCTCATGCAAGGCAAGCTCCCTATCTGTTGTATTATCTCTCTGGCTTCCTGCCATATTATTCTTTTCACCCCTTAAGGAGAATCAGTGTCATGATGTCAGGACATAAAAAAAAATGCTTGAGTTTCCTTTGAGGCAATACCTTATTTGATCATTCATTTGCTACTTTTTTGCTGAGAATCAAAATAAATCTCACTATGTTTTTGTTTCTATATTATCTTTTACTCAAAGGATACTTAGCTTTTAATCTCTTCCCAAACGAGCCTTTCCTGTTCCAATAATTGTCACAGTAAAAGGAAGTTCAATTCCATAAATGATTCTTGAACATCATCAGCAAACCAAGGATCATATAGTTGGTGCAGAAAGAAAGGTGGAAGCAAGGGAGAAAGAAAGAAAGAGGGTTCAGAAAGTCAGAGGAAGGTCTGGAGGAACAGAAGGAGGAAGGGAATGAGGAGTGAGGGAGGCAGGGAAGGAAAGGAGGGAGGCAAGAAGGAGGAAGGGAGGGGAGGGAGGGAGGGAGGGAGGGAGGAGGGAGGAGAGGAGGGGAGGGAGGAGGAAGGGAGGAAGGAAGGAAGGAAGGAAGGAAGGAAGGAAGGAAGGAAGGAAGGAAGGAAGGAAGGAAGGAAGGAAGGAAGGAAGGAAGGAAGGAAGGAAATGATCTTCCCTCTCTAGAACTCCAGACTTATTAACAAGGTACGTGTGTGTGTGTTCAGACAGTGCTGTGAGTATCTGGCACACTGGTCCTGGACTGGAGCCAGAACAAAGGTGACAATGACCACAGTCCACAATTGTGCTTGTGGAAAAGAAGTAAGTCAGTTATCTGCTGAAATGTTTGACTTTCTTGAAGACAAAAACCCAGTTGGCAGTGGGCCTCCTGTGCGAGATGAGGACAGAAACAGGAGTGAGTCAGTAGTGACTCACGGACTCTGCTCAGCCCAGAGAACAGTGTCTCTGAGTGATGTGGAAGCATGATTTTAGCATGAGCCCATCGAAACGCTCCTACTCTTTTTTCTGTCACCATGAAAATTACATTTTTGCATTGGTCCCTACGAAAATGGCGCCTTCTTCTCAGGCATGGCAGCTGAGGTGGGGGAAATGCCCGCCTGCACTCTAGTATCTTTAGAAATACTCCACACCACCCACCCTGTATAGGCGGCAGCTTTTGCACAAAATTGTGTGAAGGTTCTGTTTCCCTGGTGGGGGAAAGTGCAAGAGGCTTTGTTTGATGGTAACGAAGAGGAAATTGAAGTTCTATGAGTAGGATCAGGGCTGTTGCCAGTACACCCAGGAGGGAGGTTCCTGCAAGTCCTCACAGCACCAAGACTGGGGGTGGGGGGGGTGTATGAATAAGCCTCTCCAGTCCTTATAGAAGGGCCTGTATCCTGCATAAGAGGTTGGCAAAACCAGAACCTTTTTGCTATGTGTGACTATGGGTCTTATAGATTCACCTTGGAAAAGCCACCCATGTTGTGATCACACCAGTTAAGTGAGCCTTGGTTCCCCAGTACAAATAACCTTCATCTACCCACTGCATTTCTTACCCTGTGTGCTGGGAAACTTCTGATTTCTTTGGGGAGAAGGGAGGACATGTCATTCCTCAAGGCATCACCTTAGGTTCTGAGATGTTCACTTTCCCAAACCTTCACCTGTCCCTCGTTTCTTCCACCTTCCGCTCTCTCAGTATGTCCGCCGGTAGCACTCCCTGTGAAAATGTGTCCCTGCTCCTCCCTGAGGCTGGGCTTCAAATACAACAAAGGGTCACACAAGTGAGCCATGGAAGATCTTACTTATGTTGAAGGGAAGCCAGAGATTCAGGGTCAAAGCATCTGCCAAGACCAGGCTGGACAGGCCCCAAAGCTTTGTTGCTTATGTGGCCTAAAGACCAGTGTGAGGAAAAGGGAGGATCAGTCACAGAGGGCTGGGCTCCCATCTGTGCTCAGAGCCAAGGCCTGACCATAATTTCCATTTGCGTCCACTTCTTCACATCCAAAGTAGGGAGGAGCATGATGTGTCTCTTCCCATCTTTCAAAAATACTTATGAAACTTTTTCCTCGGGGGCAAGAGTTCCTAAAAGTAGAGTTCTATCTGATCAAGATCTTCAGAAATAAAGCAGCCAATGAGCATTGAGTGGTCTGGCTCTTCTCCAGGCAGTGAAGAGAGAAAGAGAAATTGGCCGGCACCAGCGCCAGGCGATCCAGGAGAGCTGGGAGATAGAGCCCGTGGCTCTGGGAGCAGCGGTCAGTGCTACTCTGGGTTGTGTCCCCAGAAGACTGGAGTAACTGGAGCAGGGAGGTCATGAGGGATAGGTTTCATCAAAGGCTTTGCTTACTGTGAGAATCAGGAGGATACGGCAGACTTACATTTGGAAAAGGGACCAGCCTTGTTGTTCATCCCTGTGAGTAATATGAAATGATCAAGGGATATTCTTGATCAACATCAAGGGAACATGCTGGTAGGACAGTGCAGTAATAGTGAGTAAAAATGTGGGAGGATTTAATAGGGAGTCTTCATAGGGAGGCTCCCTGTGAAGAAGAAAATCCTGTGTTGCCTGGAAGCAACTTTGTTCATAGACAAGGTGCTTCCAGAGAACAGATCCCTAAGTTTTGAGCAAAGGGCCTTTGCACTTGGGTATTGGGGGAGCCATATCCAGAGGTGATTCAGGGTCACTCCGGGCTCAGTGAGGGGTGGAGGAGAGATGATCACACTATACCGAATTGAACCTGGTCTCCTAATGCAAAGCATTTGCTCTGCCCTTTGCACTCTCTCGCCAGCCCTACTTTTCAATTACTATTATTATATTTTTGTTAATATGGTTAGAATAGTGTTAACATTTATGGCTTCAATGTAAATTATTGCACGTCACCACCACCAGTGTGCCCAAGAGCCTCCACTGTCCTGGTGTTACTTCTAACCTGCTTTATCCTTCCCCTACTCACAGCTTGATAATCTGTTTTGTAATCCAAGGTCAAGGGCTTGTCATCATTCAGTACTGTCAATTCCCTTGCTTTGTTTGTCTCTATACCACAGATGTGTGAGATCATTCAGCAATTACTTTTAAAGCAAAGCTTTATTCTTGTCAGTCCTTTGACTGAGGCTCACAACTTCCCTTGGATCCATGAGATATCTGTACTCCACAGCAACATCCCAGTCAGAGGACTAAGATGCCCCCCCATATACTGGAGGACCTGGGACAGGGATAGGTGTCCTCTGGCTACAAGTGTTCTCCTTTTCCTTCTCTGTAAAGCATTGCGGGGAATCAACACATCATGGCTTTCTTTTACTGAATGCCTGATAAGTCAATAGCTCTATTCCTATAAATTCTTATATGTTCTCCTTCAAAGCTCATATTCATCCTAAAATGAGGCAGCGGTAATTAGATGCATTTTACATATGAGGAAATCAAGGCCTGGGCAAAGAACTTGCCCAAGAGAACATAGCTAGGAATGACTCAACTGACCTGAACTCTCATCTAGCTGACTCTAGAGCTTATTATTGACCAAGCAAGTACACTGTTACCTTCAACTCTCCTGCCCTCTGTGGAAGAAAACGCCAGGTCTCAAATGTTGTCCTCTTGGTTCTTGGTTTGTCCATTCTGAACCTTCTTGCTGTGGCAGTCTGGGTATAAGACTCAATGTTTCTGAAGGATCAGTAAAATCATTGAATTGGGTTGATAGGACTCAGATATGGTAGGGAGACAAGCAGAAAACTAAGGGGACTGTTACCAAGCATGAAGTGATACATCCAGAGGAATCTACCACTGACCCATGGAGCAAGTAATTTCAACATTTTGTTTCTAATAGTCAAGACTGTAACAGGGACTTGAACTTAAATAGGATGGGGAGGGGTGCCATGCAGCCCCCAGGTGGCAGAAGGCAGGTATTTGTAGTGCATTGTACCAGAGTGTAGATACAAGCGGCAGAGTACTCACTTTTGGGAGTGGAACAAGACTCCAAGTACATCCAAGTAAGTGTCTGACTTCAGACTTGAGCCAAAGACACAGAAAGTCTCTAATGCTCTTAGATGATGAGTTCATACTTCATGGTCTAGTATTCCATGTATGAGATTTGAATATTTTGAAATCTGAATCTCTAGCTACTAATGCAACAGTAGCTTGCCTTATTTATTGCTAATGGGATTTGACCCCTTGACTATTGCACAACAGACTCTTTGACTGAGTCATTCAAGGCAAAACACTCCCATCAGAAAGGTAGTTGTAATTGATTATGCCCCCCCAAAATTTATATTTATTAATATCTAGCTCCCATGAAAGATGTTAAGTTAAATCTCTTGAAGAGCTTGGACACTGGATATGCCCTCACTAATCTAACAATTCAAGCGGTAGCTATGGGAAGAACTTAACATTCAAATAATGCTGGGACCAGGCTCAAAGGTCTGTAGCATGCAGTTCCCTGGATTCCATCCCTAGCCCCACATGATCCTTCACTGGGGAGATCTTTCATAAAGTCAAATAATGCAAAAGCATACAGAAATATAGATAGGTAGATAGATAGGTAGATTGATTGGTTGATTGAGTGATTGATTGATTGAGAAAATGATGCCATACAGAAAGTAGTGAAAACAGAAATTAAATAGCCTGATAAAATAAGATAAATAATTGGACAGCATTAAAAATGAATTAAATTGTAGAGGGTTTATTCATACAGTCAAGATTATTGAGCATCTGTTATATTTATTCTAAGAACTGTGCAGGATATGAGGAAGCAAGTAAAGGAAATTCAGATTCGGTCCTCCAGAATCTTGGAGTGAGTCAACATCTATCCCTCCAGTGTCAGCATACTGCCGTGGAGATCCATACCACTTGCAGGGGGAGGACCCGGAGCCATAGTACAGTGGGTAAGGGACTTGCCTTGCATGCAGACCACCTGGGCTCAGTCCCCAGTATCCTTTATGGTCTCTGCCAGAAGTGATCACTGAATACAGAGCTAGGTGTAAGCCCTGAGTACCACTGGGTATATCCCAAAAACAAACTGAAAAAATTTAAAAATTGGAGTGGGTGCAGGAAGGAAGGCATCCAAACCTTCCTTCCTGGTCAGCCAGTCTTTAACACCTTCTGTTTGGTACTGTGAGCTCTGTGAAGCCAGGGTCTTCTCACCTTCTTCCTTGCTTCTCCACAGCCCAGCTCATTGAGGTCACCCAACAAATGGTGTTGAAATAGGTGTTCTGGCTAGGAGTCGGGGAAGGCTTCTGTGGAGAGATAATAACTGTTTCAAACATATTGGTCTAGACATTAACAAGTCTTCTCCCACAGAGAAGTTGTTAGACTTCAGGACGGGAGATTACAGAATTTATCCAAAGAGTGTGGGTGGGTGAAAACTTGTCTCTCTGGGGAAGCTTCCTCTGAATTCTTTCTGTTCATTTCTGCACTTCACCAAAGCCTCTTCCTGCCAGGGGGTGCTTGGCCGCATTCAGAAAGTCTGGAGCCAATCAGACTTCTCAAGAACCCCAGTTCACAGCCATAGGACTACAATGCCCAAGATAGGAAAGCAGCATGATGGGTTTTAGCCGCAGAAAATAACGTCTGATGATGAATATATAAAATCTCTGTGTGCATTTGAGAGACCATCAGGAAATACTGTTCTAAGGACTTTTCATCATTACGACAAAAACCTCCCTTGAAATATGCAGCTCTGAGATGTATAGAAAGTTATGTGGAGGAAGATCAATCAATTCTGATTTGGGAAAGACGTTTACATTGCCTTGTTCCTAGCAGGTAAACCCTGCAAAATGGTGGTGCTATGGGGCCTGCATGTTGATTACATCCCTCTCTGCCCTCAAACTGTTTCTGGCGGTAGCTGGGGAATTAGCTCTCCAGCAGCTGCCTGTGTGTTTAGCCACTGCTCAAACAGAATGACGCTGGTTCATGATGATCCAAAAGAAATAGTATCAGTGAGGCCCCTAATGTATCTCCGGGAGTAGGATGGAGAATAGATTCAACACACAGAAAATCTGAGGCTAAAATTTTCAATTCTTGGGACTAGAGAAATGACTTCCAAGGAATTATATATATATATATATATATATATATATATATATATATATATATATATATATATCACTTGATCACTTGACATCCCGTTATTCATCTATTTGCTTGAGCGGGCGCCAGTAACATTTCCATTTGACTCTATCATGTGCCAATGTAGCCCAATGGCATCTGGTTGCTTCAGGAATACGAAGTACCTCAAACCGTTGGTTCAGGGTCTTGATGAAGAAGTCTGACCATCTTGTAGGTGGGCAGCCATGTGATCTTTTGACATCCCGTGGGATCCAGTCAGTAACGGCTCTAGTTACTGACTAGAGACGGTGTTTTTAAAAGATACAGATGTGTTTTTTTAAAAGATACACATATATGTATATTTGGATCAATGAAGTTTAAGGAAACCCTATATTTTCTTTGGTTGATTTTTGTTTGGTTTTGTTTTGGGATCACACCCAGCCGTGCTCAAGTCTTACTCCTGGCTCTGCTCCTGGTGGGCTCAGAGAACCAACTGTGGTGCCAGGGCTCAAACTGGGTTGGGTGCATGCAAAGCAAGCAAGCACCTTACCCATTGCACTATCTCTTCAGCCTCCATCCCTTATATTTCTTATTGAATAACTTAAGACTTTCAGAGTCTTTAAAATGCTAAAGTGCTAGCAGTCTTAAAGACTAAACTACAGTAAACAGCATTTTCCAAGTGTTGGGTTTAGAATCTTTTTTCTCCCCAGAGAAACTTAGAGATAGGAGTCTGTGAAACTGTGACTAAAAAAGTGATTTCTAAACTCCTCTCAAAAATGTTTTCCCCATTATTTTGGATGTCAGTCCTCATCTTAGAAATCTTCAGAGCAAAAGATTTTCTGGCCCCAAAGATAATTCATTCCTAATTCTCACAACCTTCCAGTGGGAAAGTCCTGTTGGTGCGTGTATGTCTTACTTAATCTCACTTTCTCTGCCCACAAGGAATAGGAGAAGCACCTTTAAGAAGGAGAAACCTTTATAGACCCTGGTCTGTGGCTAAGTATAGTCAAGGTCTCCTGTCTCTTGTCAGTGCTCTGAGAGTTCCCTCAAGATTCATTTCAGTCAATTCCTGGCTCTCTCCCAGACGCTGCCAGTTTTTCCTCCCTTCACTCTCAGTCAGGCTTCAGGAGGGGCATTCGCCCTCAGGAAGGCTTCGCCAGGAAAGGTCTTGGAGAGGAAAGGTCTGGGAGGTTAGTACAAAGAAAACTGAGAATTCAGGTCCTGTGGACCAAACATCCCTCTCATGTTGGGAAAAGAAGGTGGGGGGGTGTTATAAAACCTCACTTCCCCACAGACTGGCCCTGCCCAGAGGACAGTTCTTGTAAAGCAGCCTCCTACTGTGTAAGGTCTGGCAGTTATAATACACTGACCTTCGGAGCAGGGACCAGGCTGGCTGTGGGCCCATGTAAGTACCACCCCACAGGTGACCAGGAATAAAGTATTGAAACTGGCCAATGAGAAAACAATCAAGGATTTATAGCAAACATGGGGCTCTTTGAAACCCTTGCTTTCCATGTCTACATTTTCTCAGTGACTTAAAATGTTCCCATTTTTTATATTGAAGACAGAAGTGCCAAGAGCCAGTTGAGTAAATGAAAATCTGAGCAGAATAATTTACAGAAACATTAAAAAAAAATCCCAGTTACTCTGTGCTCTCAAGCAAAGCTGATAACATCAGCACCAGATAATCAGAACCTTCAGGAAAATTAGCTAAGCGTCCTTGGGAGAATGTGATGAATTCATGGCAAACACAAATTCCTCCTTTATTGCAGCAGGTAGCTGAATCCCTGGATTGGCTCTTGAGCATGGGGCGTGGGGACACCAGCTTGCTGAATCTTCCCCTCTGGAGTTTAGTAGAGTCTGGTGGTGGTGGTGGTGGTCATTGTTGTTGTTGCTGTTATTGTTTTGTTAAGTGTAGCTGGTAAAGGTAGATCACAGAACTTTTCCAAGGTCTATCAGTCTCCCAAACAATCTCTGCTATAAAACTTAAACTACAGCACCTCCATATTTTGTTATTTGGTACCGTCACCATTTAAATAGAAATCTGACCCAAAAAAATTAAAATTAATTAATTAAAATATGGTCACTTATCCTGGGAGAAGGATCAAAAACTCTACTATGGCCAGGGTGAAGGCTCAAAGGAGTGGAGTGCATGGTCCAGGGGGTCAGCCTTTGGAATCACATGGTCCTGAGTACTGCCAGGTAATCTTGGGTCTACCTGTACCAGCACTGCTTAATATAAAGTGTCCACTTTCTCAATAGCAAAATGCTAATAACCATACCATAGTAGGAGCCCATGCCTAGTCATATAGCAACTGAATGATAGCCTTTCTAAAAATACATTATCTTCAATGTTTTACTATAATAAAGTTCATTTTTATTGTATAAAAAGAGAGAGAGAGAGAGAGAGAGAGAGAAACAAATTTCTTAGGAAATTAAAGAACTAAGAAATGAAATTCCCGGGGACCTTTTAAGGTGGTGTGCTCAGTCTGGTGGTTTCTAGAAGTTTAACATCTGGAAGGTTATTGCAAAGACCTGACCTGCAGTGAGGATTATTCCAGCGGTAACAAGCTAATGTTTGGAGCAGGGACCAGACTGAGTGTCCAGCCAAGTAAGTAGACTGAAGCAAGGATGAGCATTGATAGCTAATTCTTCTCAGTCCACCTTGAAAATTGATCTCAAGCATTTTCTTCAGTAGACTCCCAACTGGCTCATTGTTGCCTTCCCTACCTCCCCCTCACCCCCCAGAACATCCCATCCAGTTTTCAGGAACATCCTCAGACTAGGACCTTGAGGATTTTTGTGCAAGTAATTCTGGACCTTCCAAGAGCAGATCCCAGACATTGTTGACTTGAACTGGGGGTTTTACTCTGCTGAATTCTTGATATCTTGAAATCACAGCTTTCCAATCAGCATCCTATGGCATGGGGCAGGAGGATTGACTAAACACTGAAGGTAGCGTCTCCAGACAAAGCACGGAAGGGTTAGTGCTACAAAGTGGGATTCTGCTGTTCCCTGGGGGAGCTCAGTGCTTCTGCTGAGGAAGAAGTGGGTTTATTAGTTTCTGTAATGGTGTCACCTGAAGTGTGAATACTGGAGGATGGACAGGTGGACTCACATTTGGGAAAGGAACTCGAATATCCATAATGTCCGGTGAGTTATCCCAGGTGTCACCGTGGGTCAGTGTCACTAATCCTTTCCCCTGGGGATTTAGCTGATTACTATCATGAGGCTTAACTCTAGGTGCTATCACTAATTGTCTTCCAGAGGCCTCTGTGAAGGAGCAGCAGCACTAGCAGCCTTAAATCTCTGTTTTTATATGTCAAACAGTAAAATTTGGCTTTATGTTGTTCAGTGGGTGTTTTTAAATGACTTCTAGGTGACCCTAACGCTATTAAATGTTAGACTGACTATGACAAAGTCTAAGATAGTTGCCTGATCTGTCCCCAAATAGTATTTAAAAACTGGCCAAAGAAATGTTGTTAGCAACTGAATAAAGATTTTAGTATTGGCTAGGTGGTGATGTCAGCAGGGACTCTAGTCATTCAGAGGAACAGGGTCATGGCAGGAAAGTCAGCCAGATGTGAAAGGCTTGTGCAGTAGAAAGGACAGACTAAGCCTGCAGGATAAATAAGATCTGCGGGCAGGTAGGGGAGAGCTCAGGGCTGCACACTCTGCATGCACGGGCCCTCAGTTGGATCCACAGCACCATGGTGCCCTCGTGGCCTCCATATCACGAGGCAAGAAAAGCGCAGCATGGCCAGTTTCTCACACTGGGCCATACCCCAGCTTCTCACTGGGAGTGCCCTTGGGCACTGCTCAGGATGCCAAAATATCATATGTGTGTATGTGTGCATATGTGTATACATGCATGTATATATGTATGAATAACCCCCCCATACACACAGTCTTGCACAAAAACAAAGAAATGATTAAAAGGGATTTCCAGGGATAGAAATAATAGTCATGGTCTTGAGGACGAACGAAGCAAAACATTTTGGCCTAAGTGATACCTGATACATCTGATAATAAAGTTGAAGAGAAAGGCAAAGAAAACTTCTTAGGGGCTGGAGCAAGAGCAGAGTGGGGAGAGCATTTGCCTTGCACATGGCCAACCTGCGTTTGATCTCTGGCTTCCAGTGTGGTCCCCAAGCTCAGTGAGGAGTAATTCCTGGGTGCAGAGCCTTAGGAGTCACCCCTGAGTATCACTGATCATGACCCAAAAAAAGCAGAGAGAGAGAGAGAGAGAGAGAGAGAGAGAGAGAGAGAGAGAGAGGGAGAGAGAGAGATCTTCTTAGACCACAATCAAATGGAAAATTAGGGCCTGCAAGAGAGCACAGTCTTAGGACCAGACACAGCCTTGGGGAAACTGGAAATTCAACTTAGAAACACAGACCAAAGGTAGGAGAGTGTACAGCAGTCAGGGCACTTGCCTTGAACATGGCTGACCTGGGTTCTCCACGTACCCATGTACTTGAGCTCTACCAGGAGTCATCTCTGAGCCTACAGAGCCAGAGTAAACTCTGAGTACCAGGTGTGCCCTATACACACACACACACACACACACACACACACACACACACACACACACACACACACCACAAAGAAACTCAGACCAGAGGGGCCAGCTCATGGCCTAGAGAGCACCTTTCCTTATCTTCGTCATGCTCTTAGAAGGGTTATCCTATCCCTTAGAGGAGCAACACCCTAAGGGTTTCTGTAAAGGAGACTCTGGGAGTGCTATAAAGGTGCTGCTTCTGGGATGCAGTTTGGCCACGGAAGCAGAGTGTCGGTTACTCCTGGTAAGAACTCCCAGCCTAATACCCTGCATTCACCGGAGGACCCCAGAGTCAGTGCTACCCACTCGCACTGCGGGTTTCTAAAGGCCGTGGCACAGAGTTAGTGGTAAGGGAGATTTCAATCTCTGCTGTGCCCTCGGGATGTCGATTCCTAGACCATTGGACACGTGTTGCTGCGCTTACTTTTGAATACAAATAAAAGGCTAGGATCAAGAAAAGCTGAACCTCCACAGTGAAAAATGGATTCAGTCTTGCTAACGCTGCCTTGTGAGATTCCCTCGGTGGTAGGATGTGTTTATCTTGCTAGGTGGAACAGGATGTCGCTCCCCCAGGGCTCTAGCAGATGGACTCCTACAGACTCCAATTACAAGTAACTCATTTCTGTTTTCAGACAAAAAGATAAGGTTGTACCAGAGGGAGATGGGGAAGAGTAAAAGAGAACATAGAAGAAATCAAGCTCGCTCATTCATCTTTCTGTTTGTTTGTTTTAAACCCCAAAATATCTAATAAGCAGAAATCTTGCAACTCTGATGGTCGTGAGCCCACTGATTTATTTGACAATAGTTTCTGGAGCACTTACTTGGTGGCAGGTACTCGGAAAATCGCAGTGAGCCAAAAAAGACCTTTGCAGTCACAGCTCAGCTAGCAGTCACATTTCAGGTAGCCAAGAGAAAGAGTTTCATGCAGTTGTACTAACTGGAAAGGACTTACAGACCAGGGAAATGGTTCAAATAGCCTGAGCTCAAGCTTGGCATGTGGGTTTAATTCCCGGCACCACAGGGTTTCTCTATACCTCTGGGCGTGGGCACTGCCCCTAAGACATAAGAAGGGACTTGTAAAAAAGAAATACAACTCTCCAGGGCATGACTGTTCCTGCAGGTCATACCAGGAAACTTGGGCGCTAGCTTATTGGCCATAGGGAGTTCTTAAATTATTTTGCACAAGAACAACTCTGTGTTTTAGACAAGGGCTTTGGAAGATGAATTCAAAGAAGAGATAGATATGGATGGAGAGGGTGGAAGGTGACTAGGTTGGAAATCAGAGAGAAACGGCACAGGAAAAATAGCAGCAAAAACGCAGAGGGAGAGCTAGCATACAGCCAGCGCTGAGCCCAGGACTTGGGAGAGGCGGCAGAGCACTCGGTTCCTCTGGCTTCATGTATTGCTGTTGCCTTTTTCTCTCTCACTAGCAAAGGTGACAAGCTGACCCTGTCTGCAGTAACCCCCCCACCCCCACCACCAGGAGCCCAACACCCCACAGACTCGGAGTTGGTTTTACATCACGCTCAGCTCTGCTGCCTTCCTCACCAATCTGTGAGGCCTGTCTCCGGCCCACAGCACCACCCATCAGACTTCCTGTGATAATGGCGGTGTCCTGTGAGCCTCACTCCCCAGAACTGCCAACTCTTATTTCTATTTGGCACTTGATATGGAGTTTCAATTTTTAACTAAATGTTTACTTTTCCTTCCACACATAACACTGTCTAGAATTCCGTGATTCCCAAAGTAGATTCCCACCCACCCACCCAGGGCTGAGGAAACCCCTAGAATGACCTGGATTGATGGGGATACCTCAAGTGCAACTGAGGTTTATTTAAAGAAGTTAGCTTTGGGGCCGGAGCAATAGCACAGCGGTAGGGCGTTTGCCTTGCACGTGGCCGAACCCGGTTCGATCCCGGCATCCCATATGGTCCCCTGAGCACCGCCAGGAGTAATTCCTGAGTGCAGAGCCAGGAGAAACCCCTGAGCATTGCCAGGTGTGACCCAAAAAGCCAAAAAAAAAAAAAAAAAAAAAAAAAGGTAGCTTTCACAGGAGTGAGGTTTTTCCGAAAGGGGCAGCAGGTCAAGAAGGTTTGGGAATGGGGGCTGGAGCGATAGCCCAGCGGGTAGCGCGCCGGCCTGTGCCTGGCCTGGGTTCATCCCCGGCATCCCATTTGGTCCCCGAGCATCGCCTGGAGTGATTCCTGAGTGCAGAGCCAGGAGTAACCCCTGAGCATCGCCGGTGTGACCCAAAAAGCAAAAAAAAAAAAGGTTTGGGAACTTCCCGAGGTCTCCCCACAGTGACCCCCTTTCCCCCTCTAGTGCCAAACTGCACCCCAACACCTTATTGCGGCCTTCTCCTCTCCACCCTTCCCTCTCTAGCTCCCTGCTCCTTCCCAAGTGCCCACCCATAACTAACAAATCTACTGAGATGCGTAAGTGGTGCCCTGGGCCCCAGCTCCCCTCCCCAGAGTCTTTCCCCACGGGGTGTCAGGCCTCCCTGAGGCGGTAAGGGAGAACAAAGCATCGCTGTCCTTCTGGGACCACAGACCCACCCCGGCTCTCCCACTCCCACAGGCAGTTTGGGCCTGACTCAGCAGCCTGCCTGCCAATTTCCCTGGCTTTGGGACCAGCCGATGCTGCCAGGGCCACCCTGGCTGCACGGTGGGTCTGAGAAACCTTCCTGCCTGGTGAGGAGCTGTGGGAGGAGAGACCCACAGGGGCAGGAAGTTACAATCCACCCCCACCCCCAAACTCTCTGGGTGGCCCCAATGTGTTAATCCTCCTGGAAACCTCTGCTTCCTCCTCTAAACAGTGTGAGTGCATTCAAACCCCAAATCCTTAGGAAAGACTGAGCCATGTTCCCAGCACGGAGGAAAAGCCACACCCCACCCCACCCCCAACTCCTGATTCCTAGCGCTGAGGAGCTGGGGGCTGCCTGCCTCACTGGGCAGCACCGTCCTAGCTATCTCCCTGGCCCTACCAATGGCTCCAGTTGCTTTGTTTCATTCTTTTCTCTTTCTTTCTATCCAATTTGACCCAGCTTTCCTTGGAGAAACTCTCCTTGGTGTCTCAGAATGGGAGATGGATGAGGCCTCATCTCCCAGGCACTGATGAAGTTTAGGACCTGGTGACTCAGGGTCTCCTCTCCGGCTCCTGTTTGGGCTGGGCTGGTCACAGCCTTCTGATTTATAATCCAAATTTTAAAAAAAAATACTATTTGGGTTTTCCATTTGGAGGCCCCTCCGGTCGGACTCTGCCCGTGGCTGGCATCAGGACACGGGCCTGGGCTGGGGACAGGAGGGACATCAGATCATCTGCTAACGGCCAGTTCTCTTGTCCATCAGATATCCGGGACCCTAACCCCGCCGTGTACCAGCTGACAAAATCTACATCCAGCAACAAGTCTGTCTGCCTCTTCACCGACTACATTTCTCAGACAAACATATCAGAGGTGAGGAACTTCACGGTGCTCGGCAGCAACACGACCGTGCTGGACATGAGGAGCACCGGGTCCAAGAGCAACGGGCGTCCTGAGCTGGCACAGCGGTGCCGATTTCAACTGCGAGGATGCCTTCTATAAGTCATTCACCTCGGACGAGACTGTGAAATTCTTCTCCGGCTCAGGTGGGCGCAGCCTCCATGCCTGCACAACCTCCCTCTCCCAGAGCCTTAACGGTATCTAAAAGCAGTGATCCAGGGTCTCAGCCCCACAACTTAGCAACGACAGAACTACCCCCACCTCAGTACAAATTGCTCACCAGCCTCTATTTTACTAAGTACCTCAGAACCCCGCCCTGGCAGGGAAAACAGAGTGGAGAGAAGGTGACAGGGAAGGCTCTGGGCTGGCTGGGCACAGACTTCCTGCCTCCCTGCCTGGGCTCCAGCTTTAAGCCCCTTTGCCGATTCATAGGATGAGGCCAGGAAACCAGCCCCCCTTCCAAGTCCCTGGTTTCTTCCAGTTCCCCTCTTGAATATTCCTATCCCACCCCCAAACTCCTGGGCTTCCCCCAGCTCTCCCACCTGTCTGTCATTCGACCACCTTTGATTGTGAACATGTGTAAACTAGCTGGATGAGAACCTGCCCACAAGAAAACCCATTCTAGTGGGGGGTCAGAGGAGATCCCAGGCAGCGAGGGGACATCTAGCTCACTTCCGAGTGTATGCAAGCTTTAACTCGGGGTTCAGGAAACCAGACATCTCGGGTCAAAAGTCAGGAAGGTGGGAAAATGCTGTCTGAGCTGGGATTTTGCAAGGGTCAAAGGGAGCAGCCGTGCTGAGGGCAGAGGGGACCCTCTGGAGGCCTGGAATAAGAGCAGTGAGAAGGCAGAGTCGGGCCTTGTGGATCAGACGCTCCTGAGCACAGTGAGATGCTCCCGGTCAGCATCAGGCAGGGGGCTCCAGTCTGGCTGTGAGAGCTGACGGCTGAGTGCAGAGTGGATGGCCGAGCCAGGCTGGGAGCAGAAAGGAGGCTTTGGGGGCAGAGATGACAAAAGCCCAGGCAGCAGTGGACAAGGGCTTGAGCAGCGAGAAGGACGCAGGGCTGAGAGGGATCAGAGAAGGCCAAGGAGGCAGCGGCATTTTATGTCTGACCCTTCAGGGGCCCATCTCAGCCTTTTGCTGAGATGGAGAAAACAGAGGGAGGGATTGTGAGTGCAGGGATCACAGCCCTGGAACACAGGAAAGCATTTCGTTCTCCCACCCAGCTCCAGACTGCAGCTTCTCCCAGGGGGAGGTAAATGGGCTTTGCACCACCTTGTTGGTTGGCGAGAGAAATGGTGCCTGGAACCATTTCACTGTGAGTCTGCAGGGGCCAGCGGCTCTCCAGGCCTTAGGGGCAGAGCCCAGGAGGCCTCAGCCTCTAAGACCTCAGCTTGAATAGTCCTAGGGGCAGATGCCAGGAGGCCTCAGCTCTAAGACCCCAGAAGGACTGGGCAAGTAACCTCCATCAGGGCTCCTAAGCAAATGTCTCTGCTTCTCCTCTTAGACCTCCCTGCAATGCTGCGTTGATAGAGAAAAGCTTTCAAACAGGTAAGAGACGGGTCCCTTTGGCTCTGTTCAGGTTGGGCGGGGGGGGCAGTGGGGAGGAACGGGCGGATTAGCAGTGCTGGGAGGAGCAGCCTGCTCAATGGGCCTGGGATTGTCTGGAATCCCATTTCCTCTCCCGGTCTCCAATTTCCCTTCCTGGTGCTGGGAGGCCTTGAGACTGTGGTCCCAGGCTCTGGTGACTCACGCCCCGGCTTCTGTGTTCCTGTCAGTGTCCCCACTGTCAGGAGGGGCAAAGAGAAGCTCTGACCCTCCATCTGGCTTCTGCATCCTAAAGCCCTATTCTCCACACATCTGGGAGCGTCGCCTCGACGGAGAGCCGCAGAAATCACCAAGGCACTGAGTCTTCCGCATGGGGGGTCTCTGCATGCCTCCTGCCCTCCCAATTCATTTTTATTTCCGCCATCTTTATTGAGCCGTCCCTCTTGGGGTTCAGCCTAAACCTTCTCATAAAGGGCCCTGCTCCCAGGAATGGTAATAAGTCCTCAGCACCCATCCCGTCGGCCCGAGAGACATAAATATAAGAGAAGGGCTAAGGGCAGCGGTACTTTCCTTTGGAATTAAAAGCACCATGCAGGACTTGGGTATGAGTTTCCAGTGCAGAGAGGGGAGCGAGAGAGGCGGCCTGGAGCAGCGGGGACAGTGGCAGTGTCCTGGGCGCTGTAGGGCTCGGGCACGTGTGCCGCTAACCCTGCATCCCTCGTGTCCGCAGACTGGAACCTGAACTTCCAGAACCTGTTGGTCATCGCCTTCCGCATCGTCTTCCTGAAAGTGACTGGCTTCAACCTGCTGATGACCCTGAGGCTCTGGTCCTGCTGAGGTGAGAGGAGGGACGAGGGTCCAGGGGGTGAGTCCCGGAGCATTGAACACAAACCCCTCCCCCACCTGCTTTGGGGTCCTAGGCCCAGACCCACGCGAGTCCCCTCCCAGGAGATCCCTCTAAGAATCCTCCCCACTGTCACCTCCCGTGAGCCTTCTCGGCCCCACTGAGCCCCAATAAATAAAGCAACTGAGGCCACGTATTGGCCTGTACTGGGTGGCAGCGTCCACACGCAGACGCCTCCATACCTTCTGCTGCAACACCGAAGGGGTCCCCAGTTCCTTTCCGCATGCGGCCCCCACTTCCTTCCTTCTACGGCGCCGATTCCTAGCGAGAGCCCCTGTGCCCTCCCTGCCCGTGGGTGCCTCAGGGCAGGCCTCATCCCACCCCTCCGAGAAGGCCCAGGGCCTCTGAGCACAGCCCTGCCCACCTCAGTACAGAGCCTGACTTCATCTCTTCCTCCTTCCAGGTCACCCAGACTGTGAGTGTCCCCTGCTCCCTCCATCACAGCCATCTCTCTGGGCCACTGGCACTGCCGCCACCAACTGGGTCCTACAGACCATCTGCCGTCAAGAGGCTGAGGAGCTGTCACACACAGCGGCCACCCTTCTGTCCCCTCATTGCTGCTTGTCCCTCCCTGCCTGACATTCCCGGCGAAGGCTGGGCTGGGGGCTGCAGACGCCTCCCCCAGGGCAGTGGAGAATCTCCCTTTCAGTTCACCCCCACCCCAAGACCAGGAAGTGATAACTCCGCAATTCTCAGATCAGAGAGACTGGAGAAGGCTGTGAGCTCATATTCGCTTAAATGTTGTTCATAAAGAAATATGTATCTTGCCTCTCCCCAAGATGTGGGGGCAACGATCTCATTACCGAGGTCCTGCTTTGCTCTGTCCCCAACCCACGTTGTATATAAGCTACCCACAGCTTCATTAAAAGCGATTACAAATGCTGAGTCTGTGCCCCTGTTTGACTGGTTGTGAGGGGGGTCATTTTCTGCTTGTTGATGGTCATGAGCTGGGTAGAAAGAAACCAAGACAAATGTCTACGATTGTCGGGGAGCCTAATCCAGCAAGCAGCTTGAGTCAACCTCTTCTTAAAAATTCCCTTGTGTTGGGGGCCAGCAAAAGCCACTTAAAAGCCTGGTCCCTGCTCTTCTGTTTGCATGCCACACCACTGGGCCACCCAGAGCAAGAGGCCCGGGCCAGGGGTGACCTGTACTTGGGTCTTGGCAGGAAGTTGTCCCCTGAATGCCACCCACTGTCTCCTGCCTCCAGGCACATTTCCGCTGCCTTTCAGACCGAATTCCCACACATTTCCCATTAGGGACCACCCAACCACTCCCCAGCCTGAGTCCCAGCCTGAAGTACCCAAGGTAGGCGTGGGGAGAGGAGAAAATTGTGACCCCACCCAGACTTCATATGCAAAGAAGGAAAGGGGAAAAGGGTGTGAGTGTGGCCAGAGAGCAGATGATTCCAGCTGTGCCCCAGAGCACAGGCCCTGGGCTTCTCCCGGTTCTCCTGGACTATAGGGCTCAGAGACCACACAGTCATCCAAGTAATGACCATGGCCAAGACAAAGCCAGCGCTGCCAATCCTGAATGTGCGGGCAGGCCCTCTCCCCAAGCCCCTCCTGGCTCCCCAGTTTGACTCGGACACCCCGCCGAAGCCCCAAATCCTCCAACTCTAAGTGCTCCACTGCTTCTTTCTCTGCTCTAGAGGCAGCCCACACCTTTCCCGCCCTGCCATGAGCTCCGTGTCACCCCCTCTGTGATGTCAAGGAGGGCTGCTGGCATCGCCAGCTCCCCCACCAAGGACCTCAAGACCAAAGATTCAGTAGCGGGTTCCATTGAGCCCTACCGAGGGGGTCGCAGAAACCCCCGTTCTCTCAGAGGCATACAGACAAGTCCCTGGACAGAAAACAAATGGTGGGGCTGGAGCGATAGCCCAGCAGGTAGGGTGTTTGCCTTGCACACGGCCAGCCTGTGCCGGCCTGGGTTCGATCCCCAGCATCCCATATAGTCCCCCGAGCACCGCCAGGAGTAATTTCTGAGTGCAGAGCCAGGAGAAACCCCTGAGCATTGCCGGGTGTGACCCAAAAAAGCAAAAAAAAAAAAAAAAAATGGGAAGATCTTGGGAAAACCCCCGCCCCCGCCGCCATGGGCACACGGGGACAGGCTCCACCGTCCCCAAACGGGTCCTGCCACCTGCGGGAATCCCGAGCTCCCCATCAGCCTCGAGCATGCCGGGATCCCACCATTGGGAATTCCTTTCCATTAAAGCATCTCTTCTCCAATTAAATGAGCATGCTCCTGGGAGAGTTAATAGAGCAGGACTTTCTCAACTGTTAGAAACTTAGGACAAATTAGTTTCTCTTTCTTTTCCTCCGACAGTGGTAATCGCTTGGGTCTCTCCACAAAAGGCCCAAAGTGAGAGTGTGGCCTGGGAGGCCGCTGAGAAACTTAGCTGGCAACAGGAGACACTAGAGGCCAGGGACAGGAGCAGGGAGCCTGGACTCCCGCAGGACCTAAGACAGAACCGGCTCAGGCCTGAAGCAGACCCTGGGGCCTGGGGCGTTTGGTTCTGGTACTAAGGCCAGCCCGGACTGAGAGGCAACGCGCAGAGGCAGGCCCGGCCCAGGCCTGTGCTGGGGGAGACGGCTGCTCCCAGGCCAGGCTAAGCGGGGAAGAAGGGGGAGCCTCAAGCAGGTAAGAACCATCTGGAAAACAGGCAGCAGCACTCCCGGAGAAGCGTCCATCTCAAACCAGGGTTTCAAAATCCGGCAGGCGCCTCCCCTCAGTCTGAGGCCAACTCAGTACACAGCTGGGGACCAAGAAAGTCGTTGTGGGATGCAGTGGGGGCCGCCAGTGTCCACACGTCTTGGTCCACTCATCCTCTCACTGGCGCTGGCTTCACCTGGGTGTCAAAGGGAACTCAGGGGGCCTCGTGAGGAGGCTCCCAGAAGGATCCCTGTGTCCCTGAGGAGGGTCAGCCCGAGCCTGGGGGCAGGAAGGGAGCAAGGGCTGAGCTGCTGAGGAAATTCGCAAACGGGCCTCTGCCCAGCCTATCTGAAACCCCTGCAGGAAGCTTCCCAAGCTGTGACCTCCAGGAGGTCAGAAGGCAGCGCAAAGGGCAGGCACCAAGAAGCAACAGAACAGGTTTTTCCCGAGCCTCCGCCCAACTATGCCCCCCAGGTTTACTTGAAGGCCTTTCCTGGAAGTTGAAGGAAACACATGACCCCTCATGACCCAGGCATAGATTCTAGAAGATTCTCTGACACTTCACACAGAGACCTACCCTCTGACTGTGCTTGGGGCCACAGTCCCGGCAAGGGCAGGGCAGGCTAAACATGAGTGTTCCTCTGGGACATCAGGGAAGAGCCTTGAGCTCCAAGCCGGGTCCTCCACCACACTCTCCCTGGGAGGACGGGAGGGGATAGCATCCCGAGGGGCCTTATCTTCCCCACTTGCCTCCCTGACCCACGTTTCCTCCTGGGGAAATCTTCCTCTCTGGCTATGAAGGGAAAGATGCGCTTCTGACTGGCTGCTTGGCAGGTCGGCAGGGGAGAGGGCAGCGCTGGGCACGGGGTAGGGGTGGGGTTGAGCAGGTCGCAGGGGGTTGGGGAGGCGGGAGAGAGGTCAGAGGCGCAAAGACCCCCAGGTGGCGCTGGGTCAGAAATAAGCCAGGATGCGGTAGACAGCCCAAATTTCAGGCTTCGTTTCATCGACTCTAGCGCTTGCCTGAGAGTTCCTGTAAATGACACACGGAGAGCTGAATTTTGACATTAATAATGAGGTCGGATGTCGAGTCGGTGGTCAGAAGTAGGGCAGGAAGTGGAAAAGTGTCCCACTTCCCTCCAGGTGTGGGGGGCTTGGGGCGCCCCTCCCATTTCCATGACGTCAGGGCTGCAAGTAGGGCGCCCTTTGAAGCTCTCCCGCAGAAGCCACTTCCTCTGGAAAGAAGGGTTAAAAATACCAAGGCCCAGATAGCATCGCTGCAGGCCACGTGCCGGGCCCCTGGGGCTGAGCCGTTACACCACCCACCACCACAGGTGCACAGGGAGGAGGCGCCCACGCCCAGCAGCAGGTGGGGGTGCACTCCCGTCGTGGAAACACCCCCCTCCAGCCCGTCCCTCTTCTGCCCTCTGTTTCAAATCAAGCCCCAAGAGCAAACTATCTCTCCTGGATCAACGTTTGCTTATAAACACAGGGGACCCCCAAGTCATGGGCACATCAGCGCATGGCGCGGCGCAGGTTGTAGGCGTCCTGGCACCTCCCCAGGACCTGGGGCCACATGCCGCTGAGCTGATTCTCCTAGGAAGACCCCAACGCCCGGCCTAGGCTGAGGGCTGGAGGATGTTTGCCCCGGAGAGCAGGCAGGTTTAAAAGCCAACAGACTGGGCGAGGGGCAGAGCCCGGCTGAGACGCGTGGCTCTGTGGTCGTGCCCGAAGTCACCACCTGGGGGCAGCAGCGCTCCACCAAAGAGGCCACTTCTCCCTGTTATTTCTCCCTACTCATCTGTTATTTCTGGGCAAGGAAAGCCCCAAAGATTAGGAAATCTATTTTCGCCGGAAAATAAAAGACGACGGGGGAAGCGGGGTAGTCATTCCAAAAGTCCAACCCTGACTCTTTACCTCTCACCGCGCGGGGTCCAGACCCCTGTGATTCCTAAAGACCCTGGAAAGGGTTGTAGGTCAAGGGCTGTGGACAGCAGGGGGCGCCACCTGCCCAGGGTATCAGGCACCTCAATCAGCACTGAGCTCTGCACTGGTGGGGGGCGGTGGGGGGCTCCCTGCACTCACCACACTGCTCTGTACCCCTGGGAGATTCCAAACCACCCTCAGCCTGTTTCCCAGTGGGCTCCCACGCTGGCAGACCCGGGACCAGACATTGAGGACTTGGTCTCATTCTATAGGGTCCCTATTTAGCCAGAGGGACAGAACAGATGTTAGGGCGCCTGACTTGCACGCGGAGGACCCAGGCTGGATCCTTGGCAACCCATATGGTCTCGGGCCCTGCCAGAAGTGATCGTGGAGAGCAGAGCCAGCGGTAAGCCCAGAGCATGGCCAGGTGTGGCCGTCCCCACTGAGCAAATAAATCCACAAACATAGTCCACACAGTGGAAGTTCCAGAACCAGCTTGTTTGCAGAAGTGACTGAGATAGAAAAGGGACCAAGACTGTCTCAGACTTAGAAGGGTACGACAGGAACCGAATCCACAAACAGTGGAACTGCAGCTTAAGGAAGCCTTGTTCAGGAGAGCTGAGAGGTCCTGGGTCCCGGCGTGACAGCTCCCCATGACGATGACCACCTCTCTCTTCCCTGTGGCCCTGGGAGCTCCCTCTGACACCACGACATGCATTTTGTTGTCTTCAGCTTCTGGCTTCCAGTAGAGCTTGTTGGAGGGGAAGGATGGGCCTGGCCACATTCTGGCAAGTTTCCTACAAAGACCAGAGCGATAGCATAGTGGGGAGGGCGTCTGCCTTCTACACGGCCAACCCGGGCTCCATCCTGGCATCCCATATGGTCCCTGAGCACCACCAGGAGTAATTCCTGAGCGAAGAGCCAGGGAGTAACCGCTGAGCATTGCCGGTGTGACCCAAAAAAGCAAAAGAAAAATAATAATAAAGTTGGTTTCCTTGCAAGCAACTACCAATGCTAAAAAAATAAAGTTTCCTACAAAGGCCACACTGCAGGCCCATAGCACCCAGCCCCGTGACTCTTTCCCCACACCATTCCTGGACGCCCTCCTTTCTCACCTCCACCCACAGCCTCGGGGGCCTCTGTCTTCAGAAGACCCCTAGTAGGTCTGAAAGCAGGAGTGAGGGTTTGTTGCCTCGGCAGGGTTAGGGGGCAGGGGTGGGGGCAGGGGTCGGGGGCAGGCCAGGTAAGGCCTTTAGGCAAATAGCTTCCCTCCCACCAGATCTCCCTGAAAGCTCCAGCAGTGTTCAGCACCTCTGGGAAGAGCAGACCCTGTGTGCTGGGGAGATGCCGGCTGCACCCATTCCTGAGGAAAGGGGATCTGCTGCGTGTTCCTTTCATTTCCAAAGTCTTTAAACAATCCCCCAGGAGAATGTTGGTCTACCTCTCCTGAGCCCTCACGCCCAATGTGGCCGAGGAGAACAAATTAGGGGTAAGCCTATAAGGAAAGGCTGGCGGGGTTTGAGAGTGTTTAAGCCGGAGAAGGAATGTGATTGAGCGCAGCATTTCTCCCCACTGGAAGCCGCAAAGCACTCTGTGGGCCCCCGGGATATTCCAAGGGGACCAAAGGTGAAAATCAACTTAATGGCGGGAGGGAGGGCGATGAATAAAGGGAAAACTGGTAGAGGGGCAGGAGCCAGAGTGAGAAAACAAGGTCTGAAGAGGACCACGGCTGAAAGGGCTGAGAACACTGGCTTGGAAGGGTTTGAGCAACTGCCTTTCCGTGCCATGCTCCAGGCCTGCCTGAAGGGAAGAAACCTTAAACAGGGCGTCTTTCCAGTGGAGACTTTAAGACTCTAATTTTAGCCAACTTTAGGGTGTTCCGCTTCTCCCTGCTGAGCCATGTTATTCCATGATTCTCCGTGGGAACGGGTGAGCCACTGTCTTATCTCGGATCTGGATGAACAGTCTGCGTGGGTAAACCAAGCAAACATACCGCTTTGATCTTCGCCGTCACCCACGCAGAGGCAGGCGCCAGGAGGAAACAGACACAGTGTTTGCCTGGTGCCACCCTAACCCTCCATCAGCCCCAGGCGCGGCTCCCCTGCCCCTCCACCACTGTGGACACCCAAGTCCCGAGGGGTTCTAGATGCAGCCATCAGAGGAGCAGAAACCGACGTGGAGGGGGAAATAGTTCAAATGACTCTTGTGCTTGCTCTGGTGCCAGAGACCGGGCTCCATCCCAGCGCTGCATGAGCACCTGAGCAAGAGCCTGGAGTTGCCTCTCAGCCCTCGGTGTTGCCCCAACGCAAACAAAACAGGAACATCTACGGATCTCAGGACCCACCACCCAAGACCCGTACTCTCTTCATCTTCTCTTCTGCCTAAATGCCCTTTCCTTCGTCCACAACCTTTGGCACACACTTACTCCCCCTTCAGCGTAGATGAGCATGGAAAGAGCAGAGCCACGGGCATGTGAGGACACTCCCTCGGCAGGTGTGGCCGGCGGCCTCAAAGGCAACCCGTTGGCCACGCGACCACCACGACTCAATCACACAACTCCGGGAGTTGGCACAGTGATACGGGCAGCGGCCAGCTGGAGCGGGGCCCGGTCTGATGCTCAGGTCAGGTCTCAGCTCGAAGGTCACCTCCGGGAAGGTCTTTTGTGGACTCCACGTCAGTGTCTCCCCCCCCTTCCCGACAGCCTGCAGCTTTCCTTCACTCCAACTCCCACATACTGTTTAGGTGCTAATTTGGCTCCCTCGGGCTGAACGGACGGCCCAGAAAGGGAGCGACTGTGTCTGTCCTGGTCGTTTCTGTAGCTCTAACAGGAGGCACTCACGGGCTTGTTGACTCAATGACAAAGTGATGGGGGAACGAGCTTTCTTCTCCCTCCACACCCCCCCCCATCCCCAATTCTTGTCTCCGCCCTGCAACAAGAGTGGGGTAAGATATTGAGCATTTCCATAGCCATGTGCTGGGTCACTGGGGGGTTTATGTTGCTGATCTCTGACATACACATGTGTACGGGCCTGCGTGCAAACATTCTAACAACACATTTAAAACCACCTTGTTCACTCTGGGCCTCTGCACCACTGATGTTATGAGGGAGCTCGAAGAGGTGGCACAGACCCACAGCCTGCAGGGGCTGCAAGGCAGGAAACAGGCACAGTGGACAGCCGCTAGCTACGGAGAGCCTGGTGTGGCCAAAAAGGGCACAGCATGGCTGAAAAGGCAGAAGGACATTGAACACAGAAAGAAAAAAACTACAAATCAGCTGTACAGTGGCTCTTCTTCCCTTTGTCTATAGGGCATTTGACCCAGCTATAAGCAACTCACTCCTGATGTGTAGACCTCAGAACGCCGAGGTTGATCCCTGGGACTGGAGAGGCAGAGCCTGCTGGGGGACCCTGGGGACGGGGACTCCAGAAAGCCTGGGAGAGCAGCGGAGACAGCGGAGCAGCTGGAGAACAGCTCGCAGCCCTGCTGACCGCAGCTCCGAGCACTGACCCGCAGCCGACCGCAGCTACAGAACCGGTTCCTTCCCTCACATTTTATGACATTACGATTTTGCATTATCATCCCATGCTTTTTGCTTTATTACTTCTCCCACTCCAAGCCTAATGAAATGCTTCTGAATCAGACCATATTGAGGCCCAAACCCGGTCTCTTGCGAGCAGAGCTTCATGCGGCCCCTTCCCGCAGTGGCTTACCGCCAGAACAATAGGGAGATGCACTGAAGGCCTTGACCCGCCCTGCCCCTGTCTGCATTACTCAGGGCCCAGCTAACCGTTCATTGCTTGCAAAATTTTCAGGACAAAGGGCCCATAAATGGTCACAGACAGTATGTGCAGAACAAGTCTTTGATGCAACTTTCCTCTCAAAGTGCTTTCTCTAACACCACGCTATCTTTTTCAGTGGCGTTAAAATTAACATTTTTTTTCATCCCATCAAGAAATGTTTTGCATGGGGCCGGAGCGATAGCAGAGCGGGGAGGGCATTTGCCTTGCATGCAGCCAACCCGGGTTCAATCCCTGGCATCCCATATGGTCCCCTGAGCACCACCAGGAGTAATTCCTGAGTGCAGAGCCAGAAGCATTGTCAGGTGTGACCCCCAAAAAAAATGTTTTGCATGATCTGGAGCTCTATAAACTCAAACATCACTAAGGCGGAGAATGTTTCCCCTTGCGCCAACCAGTGCTGCCAGCCAGCGCCCGAGTGCTGAGTCTCCAAAACAAGGGAGCAGGCAGCCCTCTCTGACCTTCCAAGTGGTTTCCTACCACCTAAACAAAAGTGTTTTGAAGCCCGAGATGAAAGTATGCGATCAAAGAGGTCAAAGGTATAGGCTGCTAAGAAAACATAAGTGATGGTTTCCATGTGATAGGGAACAGGAAACATGTGGGCAGGAGGCGCTCAGGGCCACTGCAAAGAATGGCGAGGGAACAAGCTGTGTACAAGGGTTGCGGCAAATGATTTCCGGCCCACGAACACAAAAGTTAAAGAAGAAACCCATAAAGTGCCGACCTAGCACAGGGTACCATATACCTGCCTGTGCCCTATGCCAGAGCACTCACGACCCACTCGTTCCATGGGATACACTGAGCAGTGTAAGGCAGCACCGTCACAGCTCAGCCAGTGGGGACTGAGAAAGTCTCAGACAGGAAGAAGCAGCTCATGAAAAAGTTGCATATCCTCCTTAGTGCCCTCTCCTACCATTACTTTAGCTACCTCGGCTCAAAAAATAAAAAATACCGAGCCTATAGAGGCTGGAGCGACAGTACAGTGGGGAGGACGTTTGCCTTCCACGTGGTCGACCCGGGTCAATCCCGGCATCCCATATGGTCCCCAAGCACCTCCAGGAGTAATTCCTGAGTGCAGAGCCAGGAGTAACCCCTGAGCATCGCTGGGTGTGACCCCCAAAAAAAAAATAACCCTGAGAGTATATATATCACTTGTATCACTTGTCTTCCCACTGTTCATAGATTTGCTTGAGCGGGCACCAGTAACATCTCCATACGCCCTGTTGCCTACTAGTAACTTGTTGCAAATACTTGTTGCGTATCTTACAAGAGTGGGGTAAGATATTGATCATTTCCATAGCCATGTGCTGGGTCACTGGGAGATAATGTTACTGTTCTTTGACATACACCTGTGTACGGGCCTGCGTGCAAACATTCTAATAATGTAGCCCAAGGGTATCTGCTTGCTCCAGGAACACAAAGAGCCTCAAACCATTCCTTCAGGTCATGGGAATGAGGTCTATAATTGTTACTGGGTTTTGGCATATCAAATACGACATGAGTAGCTTGCCAGGCTCTGCATTGTGGTGGTATACTCTCAGTAGTAAGCTCTCCGAGAGTTTGTGTATATACATGTATATATATATATATATATATATATATATATATATACACACACACACATCTCTATATCTATATATTTATATATATGATATACACACACATAAATATATACATACATATATGGAAAGAAACATATACATATATATGGTCCTATATAAGTATGGTCCTATTTGTGTGTGTATGTGTGTGTGTGTGTGTGTGTGTGTGTGTGTGGTCTCAGGTTACTCCTGGGGCCATATGGGATGCTAGGGATCGAACCCTGGTCTGCCATATGCAAGGCCGATCCACTGTGCTATCACTCCCTCCCCTAAAATGTTTTAAATTTTACTTAAACACCATGATATATAAAGTTGTTCAAAATACAGTTGTTTCAGGTATTCAGTGTTCCAACAACAATCCCACCACCATTGTGGCCTTCCCTCTACCAGTTTCCCACTCACCACCCAAGCCTGTCCCCCTAGAGGCACAAAATCATTTACTTCATATTAGGACATTTATCTCACAATGGTGTTACTAAGGACATCGTCTGAAGATTTACTATTAGTTGAGTCTTCTGGGTTGTTTTCACTCATTGAACTTAGTGAGCTTCTATGCAGCTTTACCACCGCATCTGCTGTACTCCTGCGGGGGTGTGTGAGTACTGTGAAGACGTGTGCTCATGGCGCTGTGGGACCAGGATCATTTGGCAGCTTGGCTCTCTCTGAGATTAGTCGCTGAGCTGGGCCATTTAAATGCCAGAAGAGGGGCTGGAGCGATAGTCCAGCAGGTAGGGCATTTGCCCTGCACGCAGCTGACCCAGGTTGGATCCCTGGACTTCTTTATGGAGCCCTGAGCACCGCCAGGAGTCATTTCTAAGTGCAGAGACAGAAGAAACCCCTAAACATCGCTGGGTGTGACCCAAAAAGACAAAAAAAATGCCAGAAGCGGTGAGGTGTGGTGGGGAGCTAGGCCCTACGACAGGGCAGGTACTTGACCTGCCCGTCCCTGAAAGGCACCAGGGATCTCAGCCGAGACCAGGCCTACCTGAAACGGCTCAGCTGCAGCACCTCTCCAAGGGCAATTTGTTTTGCACATTTGAAGAGAGTTCCACAGCTAGTGCCTCTGTATACATAGTTGAGAACGACTGATCAAAGGAGACATGAGGGGCGAGAGATAATACAGGGGTTAGGGCACACACCTTGCACATGTCTGACCCTGGTTTGATTCCCAGAGCCACCTGGTCCCGTCATCACCATATGATATAGAGCTAGAGGCCCACACCCTCCACTGGTATGGCCAAGGTGATCCCTAGCACTACAGAACCCAACCTGCACATCCCCGAAACCCTTACACAGTTGGCCTAGAATCACTGAAAGGGGCCCCCGGAGCACTGCTTTAGAGCTCCCCCCAAAAGTGACGTACAATAATCTTTAATCAAACTTAAACCCAAGACAGCAAAAGCAGTCTATAGACTTGACCTATTGAAATGCTGAAGGGAACAAAAAGTGTATTTCCTACTGATGGGAAAGGGCTTGGGTCAAATCATCTCTGAAGCAACAGCTAATTCTATAAGTGGAACTTTAACCTCTGCCCCCGCTAGTATCTCAAGGTCACTGACACAGAAAATCTATACATTACAGGCTCTAAAAATTTTGAATTCTTTGAGAAGCTATTATTCTAAATTTTTAGCCCATTTGTCTTTAACTTGGGCTTACCTTACTCAAAATACCTGTTTATCCAGTCTAGACTACAAGAGATTTCCAAAAACCACTTGATAGAATTATGTATCTGCACATAGAAGCTTTAAGGCACTTGAAACTGGGGGCCAGGCGATAGCACAGCAGGTAGGGCATTTGCCTTACACACGGCTGACCCGGGTTTGATCCCAGGCTTCCCATATGGTCCCCGAGCACTACCAGGAGTAATTCCTGAGTGCAGAGCCAGGAGCAACCCCTGAGCATTGCTGGGTGTGAGCCAAAAAAGAAAAAACAAAAAAAGCAGCACTTGAAACTTGAAACAATTGTAGTGTTCTGTAATCCCCAAGAATCACAAAGCATGGTCCAAAGATCAACAGTCCAATTTTATAAAGTTTTATCAGAATAAATAAAACCATATCCATTTAAGAAAAAATCCTGCCAGTTTCCGATCTAGAGCAGTTTATCAAGTTACACAAAGAGCTACTAAGCTCAGAGACCCAAGTTTTCCACTGCATTCCCAGGTCTGTGAGAGACACCAACATTGGAGAACCAACAATGGAGATCAATGCTCCTCAGCCTTTCATGTACACCTGAATGAGCTGAGGCTGATTATTTTGCTTGTTACTCTGGGATGGAATATGAACTTCAAATAAGTTCCCAGGTGGTATCAACATGCCGGTCCAAGGGCTATCTTTTGAGCAGCAACAATGCGGAGAGCAGTGCTTTGGGTACACAATCAGAGTACAGATGCCACTTCCTAAGGTTTTTATGTCTCCATTTTTATTAATTACTCTAGATATGACCTGGCCACACAATTTCATCTTTTATATTCCCTCCCTACCCCGCCCCCAGAGTCTAATGTTCAGCCAAGTTGAAGAAACCTCTGAAGGACAACTCATCACCTCAGTCGTCAGCTAAATTTAAACTCCAGGATTCTCAACATAGCTTGTTTCCTTTTATATAGCACCTAAGACGGAAAAAGGGCTGCCAGGATGAGACATACAAGTATGCTCCGGCTCCGGCCCACGGCCCATCATCCTGCCCACGCTGGGTCATGAATTCTAACTCTGAGCAAGTTGCAAATCTGAGCTTGCGTCTCCACCTCTAATGAAGCCTGGCCTGGAACCCCTTCAGATAATTTCACAAGGAAATGAAAGCGTATTTTTGGCAACGGTGTGAAGCTGAGTATATCCTATAAGGACACTTCCTGTATGCTGATTACAATGCCTAAGAGACACATTTCATTTTTCTCCATAACAGCATGCTAAGACAGATGTAAAGGTAGAAGCCCACATTTTGTGCTATTTCTTCTTTTTTTTTTTTTGCTTTTTTGGGTCACACCCGGCGATGCTCAGGGTTACCCTGGCTCTGCACTCAGAATTACTCTGGCGGTGTTCGGGGGACCATATGGGATGCCAGGGATCGAACCTGGGCCAGCGCAGGCCGGCCGCATGCAAGGCAAACGCCCTACCCGCTGGGCTATTGCTCCGGCCCACTTTGTGCTATTCTAACCAAGTGCTTCATGAGGCTGCTCAGGAAAGCATTGTGTCACAAGAGGAGCGAGCTCTAACAACTGAGGCTTAGCAGAGAGGATCACCAGCTCCAAGGAAAGAAAAAGGGACTGTCCCTGCCCAGGGCTGCCAGAATTGTCTCATCATGGACTTTAAATACTTAATGAAAACACGTGGTAGATTCACAGTTGCAGGTTATCCACTGAAGAGGTTTCCAGAGGATTGAAGGGGAAAGGGATTTTAATGGCAATGCAAAAGAAAATTTTTTTAAAAAACACAGGCATGGGAAGAAGTGGCATAGTCTTTTATTGCTGAAGGCAAAGAAATTACACTTAATGGAAGGCAGAGGTCACGCTAATAAATGCTCATTACAAAATTATTCTGACACAGAAGCAAGGGAACTTCTCTGGGCTCTTCACCTGCATACCAAATCAGGTTCGGGAGATGGATAAACCCGGAGGAAATCCAAGCACCCAACAAACTGCCATCTCAAGAACGCTGATCCCGGGAAACGAAGAAGTGAACCTACAAAAGAAAAGCAGATAGGTAAGAAGAGTTATCCAAGGACGGCTTTATGTACAGTCAGGGCACAACAGTCAGGGTACTTTATGTACATCCGCTTCTATCTACAATTAAACAAAAAGCCAAAGACCGTCATAGTGCTCCGAATTCTTAAGCCAAGCTAGACCAACCAGAATAGAGCAAAAAAATTGTAAGCACATTTTAGAGAGGAACCCATAAAAAGTAATGCTCAGATCTGAATTCCAAGCACACCAAGGCCAAACTAGCTAGAAACTGGTGGACGAGTTCCAGCACCAGTGTAGGCTACCACTGATCTGCTGGTCTTCAGATGTCACTGACCTCTCTGGCCCACCAGCCCTGAGAAGGAAGAAGGTGCGGTCCCGCCTAAAGAGTCTTTCTGTGGTACTCAACTCCCTAGAGGTGGGAGAGGAGAAATGGACAGGGGGAAAAAGAATTCAAGAGTTTGATTTAACAAAGGACCAAAATGGGGGGCGGTTTTCTTTCTTTTTCAATTTGTTTGGTAAAGAATAGCTCGCTCCAAGAGCCAAACAGATAGTACAGAGAAAGTTAAAGTGTTGTTCTGTATGAAGCCAACCCCAGTTCAATGCCCAGCAACACATATGGTCCTCAAAGCGCTGCCAGGGAGTGATCCCAGGCACAGAACCGAAAGTGAGGCCTGAGTACAGTTGGATGTACTCCCTCCCCCAAAAAAAGTTACTAAAACAGCGTCTCCAAGAGGGGCCCGAGATAGCATACAGCAGACAGAACCTTTGTCTTGCATGCAGCAGCCGACCCAGGTTCAATTCCCGGCTTTCCATATGGTCCCAATTTCCTACCCCGCCCTGCCCACCCCTGCAAGAAGCGATCCCCTGAATACAGAACCCCTGATCACTGCTGAAAAACAAGCAAACAAAACAAAACAAACCAGCTCCACAAGAAATGGTCACACCTCTGCTAGAGTCAGTGAAGGCAGTGCCTCCATCTAATGTGCGTAGCCAGAAAGTGGCCACTGGGCCCCAGAGACTCCAATATTTCTGGTTATAAGCAGCTGCTTTTCCTGCAGTATGCTATAGAAAATCTAGGGGATAGAGAGATAGTACAGAAGACAGTACATTTGCCTTGCACACAGCCAAATGTGTGTTCTTATTTGGCTAGAAGGGAAGGAAGGGAGGGAAGGAGGAGGAGGGAGGGGGGGAGGGAGAGAGGGAGAGGGAGGGAGGGAGGGAGGGAGAGAGGGATGCAGGTCATGTCTTGGAAACTACTTTCTCAGAACAGCTGGGAGACTCCACTGGGCAAAAGGATTCCCCTTTTATCTGGTGTATTGGCCCTAATAACCTGGAGATCTGAAGCTACTAGCCAAGAGCTTTTATTCCACTAACAGTGATATTAACAGAAATACTGCATACTGTAGAATATACCTACAGCTCTGGAATTTGATCAAAAATTTATAAAAGAATGAGCAAAAATAGGGAACAATGAGGCCAGAGTAATAGTACAGCAGGTAGGATGTTTGCCTTGCATGTGGTCAACCCAGGTTTGGTTCCTGGCATCCCAAATGATCCCCCAAGCACGACCAGGAGTAATTCCTGAGTGCAAAACTAGGAGTAACCCAAGCATCACTGGGTATGGCCCCAAACAATAACAACAACAAAATAGGGAACAAAAAGTGTCCACAGTGGCAAATAAGAACAAAGAAATCTTTTTTTTTTCGCCTTTTTTTTGGGTCACACCCGGCAATGCTCAGGGGTTTCTCCTGATTACTCCTGGCGGTGCTCGGGGACCATATGGGATGCCAGGGATTGAACCCGGGCCGGCATGGGCTGGCCGCATGCAAGGCAAATGCCCTATCTGCTGGACTATCGCTCTGGCCCAAAACAAAGAAATCTTTAAGCCTCACCAAGTCACTCCATCAAATGTATCTATTTATTAATTTTGCAGTGCTGAGGCCTCATACAGGCACGGAAATACTCTACCACTGACTCCATCCCTGGGTCTCCAGCAAATTTCTTAAAGCAAATTCTAAGGCAACAGACTACAAACTCATAGAGCACACCAATTCTAGTGGCCAAAGCAAGAGGATGAGAACATAGGGATATTTCAACAAAGAGCTTCAGACATTGAGAATTATAAAAGAAATCCTGATTTTTTTAAGCCAAGTTTTGAGATTCTGTAGCAAAAAGATTTACACCTAAGACACTGGGAGAGGCCCATAGAAGACAAACACGACTTCTATGCCTTGTCCCTCGGACAGTGATTTGCAAAAAAATTCTAATTACAAGATCTGCACACTTCTTTTGAAGCAAAATATATCTACCAAAATGTATTCCACAAGCTGAGATTCTAGATTCTTTGAAATGTCAACTCAACAAAATTGGACTATTCAACAACTGAGAAGAATGGCTTCAACTGCTAACCAGAAGATAAAGGTTTCCAAAAAAATGACTAATAAAATGTTCGCCCTAGATATCAAGACATGCAAAACAGAAGACACCTACTGAGAAAAGTTAGCGTGACTTCTTTGGTCTAATTCACCACTGTAAAAAGAGCGCCATCTGATCAGCCTATTCTAATCATCTTTAAGGAAAGCGAGGCACAACACAAAGAACTGTTAAAAATAATTACTCTCCATAGAGAGACAAAGATAATGCCAGACAGGGTCATTTCTCTTTGGAATCTGTATTCTTCTCCGGCACCATCTCATTCCAGACACCAGCACCAAGCAGATAGGCACAAATACTGATTTTCCTTCAACTTCATCTGGTCCTGAATCCTGGCCACCCAATTAAAACTGAAATCAGAGGAAAATGTATATCAAAGACAATTCTGCAGAAATCCTAGGTTCAGAGATCAATGTGAAGCACTACAATTTCAGAAGGCATGACACAGTACTAAAAATGAAGGGAGCAGCAAACATCACATAATTTTATTATCATTTTATAGATGAAGAAACTAACCTTTACAGATTGCCTAGAGCTAGGGTGCCTGACAAGACAGTTATGAGCAACAGGTGACGAAACAACATTAAACCAAAATCCAGTTTCACGATCACTGGCCACATTTTGAAATTTCAGTGACCACATGTGGATCACAGCTTTTTGTTCTACTGCATAGAACATCTACATCAGGAAAGTTCTAGTGGACGACACTGTTCGTGGGTCGCCCTCTCTGAATAAAACCAAGTGTCCTGGTCTGCATTCTCCCACATATCTTCTGGGTCAGATTCAAGACGACCGCTTTTGCAGAAATATTTTTCATACCTGCCTTAACATTCTCTCTTATAAATTTTTCCATTTAAAGAGACAGGTACGGGGCCGGGGAGCTGGTTCAACAGGCAGAGCGCTCACTCTGCATGCAGGAGGCTCAGGCTCAAGCCCCGACCCATACAGTCTTTGGAGCAGTGCCGGGAGCAACCCCTGAGCATGAAGTCAGGAATAGCTCCTCCTGAACAGGGCAGGTACGGCCCAAACCACAACAACGAAACAGGAATAGTGAGCACTGTAAGCAGGGTCCCGAGATGGGGCTCAAGTGACGGAACACACACTTTACACGCAAGGCCCTGGGTGTGATTCCCCAGAGCTGTGCAGCCCTGCCCCATCACATCTGACCCCATAGTAAGTCTTTTAAAAAAGACAAGCAGTATTTAATCAAAACCTTCTAACAAGTTGTATATATTCGTGATCTATAGTCTTTAAGCATAAAGGAAGGAAAGCAAAAGTCTGGAGCCAAAATGCCTGTGATCAGTTCTCACTAGTCCCTTAGCAGTTCAGGGCAGAGACGATAACCCCCCACGCAAGCGGGAATGCTTTTACTCACCACCTCCATCTCGGGTGAACCAGGAGGCTCACGTGGGTTCATGCTGAAAGTGTAAGTGGGGCCCAAGAGACGCACAGGGCTAGAGCGACTCCCAAGCACCCCCAACACTTGCAGTTGTGCTCGCCCTGTTCCCGCCTCCGCCAAGAGTACGCGAGAGTATATGAGGCCTGTAAAGCTGGTCCTGTGGCAACTGCAGAATGCTCTTAAAAACACAAATGCTGTAAAAGACCTTTCTCCAAACATTGCACTGCTTCAAGAACTGCTGAGGGGGCCACTCCAAGCATTCAGTACTCAGCTGGCCAAAGTGCTCAGGGGCGCCAGGGACACATCCAACAGCGCTGGGGCACACTAGGGATACAGTGCCCGCACCTCATCCATGCAAGGCCTGTGTTCTACCATTTCAGCCACATTCTCAGACCTAGACCCACAGGCACGCTTTAACTTTCTACCTCCTGTGAGCGGATGAAAGAGATCTGCTCATATGGACAAAAGCCAGCAGCTGAAGAAAAAAAAACAGCAACCCCAGCTGAGGATTCACACAAACAGCACAATTCTCCTCCAACACAATGGGAACAACCATGAATTCTATTCATTAAAGACCTAACAGCTGCAAGAGACTGACCATCGAGGCCAATCCCTGCATTGTACAGACATAAAAAACTGGGCTGAGAGACGACCTTATTTGTCCATTCAACCAGTGAACACTGAGAAAAATCTCAATGCAGGACTTCCGACTACTGGCTGCATGCTGGCACTCCAGCCAATAGGTCCTCGTCATGAATACTTTCCCTGGGCGCCTTTCTTCCATAGCACTTTCCACATGTCTAAGCACCCACAGAAGTAATTATACAGCTACTTTCCACAGCCTTTTCTTGCAGCTGAAAAAGATGTATTCATTCATGCACTCTTTCAGCACACACACACACACACACACACACACACACACACACACACACACACACACACACACACACACACAGAGTGACTGCCAGCCCAGTGCTAAGCCCGGAGATCCCTGCCCCTCGGGAAGCTGAAAATGCAATGGGAGAGTCTGGAAAGCGGAAGAATGGTTTCCTAACAAAGAAGGGCGGCAGCGTGAGGGCAGAGGGGCTCCGAGAGCCCCACGAATGGCTCCTCCCATGAAGGACGGGTGTGGCAAGACAAGACGACTCTGCCCAAGAGCCATCCGAGCAGCCAGAATGGAGAACAACTTCACAAACACTGTGCTCTTTCTTCTTATTCCTTTCTTCCAGAGTAGCTTTAAGTCAATCAAATATGGAATTCAATGAGCAGATTGTGTATGGGTTTGGGTTGTTTTTTTTAAGTAAATAAGCAGGCTCAGCTATGGAGGAATAACTGATGAAGAATTCAGCAAAACCCTGAGTTTGGTTCATGACATGGCCTGGCACCAGGAGCACCACTGGGCATGACCCTGGTAGCCCATAGGACTGCTGGGTCCAAGCAGTGCCACGTCGCCGACCCCGTCACTGAGCCATCTGGTCCAGTTAGCAAGAAGTACCAGGAAGGGCCCCTAGACCCCTGCCTGGAGCACCCCACCTACCCCAGCCCCCGACACACACACACACACACACACACACACACACACACACACACACACACACACACACACACACACACACACACACACACACACACACACACACACACACACACACACACACACACACACACCCCTAGAATCCATCTCACCCTCCAAGGGAAGCAGAGTTGAAAATAGACGATGTAGTAGTTAGGTCAAAAATTTACAAATTCAGGATGGTTCTTTTCTGCTACTGTTTGGGGGCGGTGGTTGTCCCACAGAGCACAGGGATCACTCCCAGAGGTGGGGCTGTGGGGAGGCGTGGAGGGCCAGGGATTGAAGGGGTCCACATGTACACTCTAGTCCTCTGAACTCTCCCCAGCTGAATGCTTCCTTTGAGAACTGCTTTAGCAGCTGGATCAAATTCAATACAAGGTGAAAAGTCAACAAGAAAACGAAATAACTAAGCAAGCCCCCTCCAACGCTAGCGCAAAGTGATGGTGGGTCACGTAAAAAACTAAAAATAGGATTAAACCAAAACCAACCAATAAAAAAGGTGTTCTTAAACTGAGAAGACCGGTAAGCAGAAGGAAGCTGTGCATCACCCACACTCCATCTGTGGAGCGAAAGTCCTGGGCACTGGCCTCTGGTGCTAACCCCACACTGCCCACTTCTGGCCAGTACGGAAAGCAGCCCCCACCCAGCAACTCAGCCCACTTAGACCTCTGCTGCCCTCCAGTGATGGCAAGAAACTAAGTAATAGCACACAGGTCTCCGTGGTCTCTCCCTTAAGCCTTCACTAGACTCTGAGCACAGGAACCATAGGATCCACTGGGTGGCAGCAGAACCTAGAGAGCGGCCCCGCACTTCCCTTGCAGCGGGAATCACTAGATCAGGGAGCTTAACCAACAGCCACCTGCAATCACGGGTCTGTAAATAGCAACACTGGTGTTCTGTCACTCACAAACGACACAGCCCCACAGCCCCCTCTCTCCCACCAGGATTAAAGAGAATCTTTCAAAAGAACTGTGAGAGAATGGCCTCCACTACAGAAGCAACACCACAGGGGTGTGTGTTTGTGCCTGTGTATGTGTGAGAGAGTATGAGGGAGAGAGGGAGAGAAAGTGTGTGTGTGTTTATGCGTGTGTGTGTGTGAGTGAGAGTGAGAGAGGGAGAGAAAGAGAGGTGTGTGTATGGGTGTGAGAGTGCGAGTGAGAGAGTGTGTGTGTGTGTTCAGTGAGAGAGAGAGAGAGAGAGAGAGAGAGAGAGAGAGTGTGTTAGCCCCAGGCTACGCACACTTCCCAGTGGCAGTTCCTTCCCATTCAGCTCTGACTCTGGCTTTCCGTCAGTAGGAAGTCTCCATCCCCCACTGTAACCAATGCATCTCCGTCTCTCTCCATTTTCCTTTGGAGCATGAAGACAGGTTGGCTTTTTTTATTCTTTTTTGGGTCACACCTGGTGATGCTCAGGGGTTACTCTGGCTCTGCACTCAGGAATTACTCCTGGCGGTGCTCTGGGGACCATAGGGGATGCCGGGGATCAAACCCTGGTAGGCCGCATGCAAGGCAAATGCCCTACCCGCTGGACTACCACTCCGCCCCAAAGGGTTGGCATTTTTTAATAAGAACTTTCCAGATCTAAAAAAAAAAGGGTGGGGGGGGGGGGAATAATGACCGGAGTAAGCACAGTTGGCTTTTTTAAATAGTCAAATATGGGGGCTGGAGCGATAGCCCAGTGGGTAGGACATTTGCCTTGCACGCGGCCGGCCCGTGCCGGCCTGGGTTCAATCCCCAGCATCCCATATGGTCCCCCGAGCACTGCCAGGAATAATTCCTGAGTGCAGAGCCAGGAGAAACCCCTGAGCATTGCCTGGTGTGACCCAAAAAGAAGATGATAGATAGATAGATAGATAGATAGATAGATAGATAGATAGATAGATAGATAGATAGATAGATAGATAGATAGATAGATAGATAGATAGATAGATAGATAGATAGATAGATAGATAGATAGATAGATAGATAGATAATAGATAGAGAGAGAGAGAGAGAGTCAAATATGCTAAGAATCTGTGTCAAGAGGTATTCATCAGAAAAAGATTTACTACAACTAAAGTGCCAAACATTGATCATCATTTCCAGTGTGCACTCAAGCTCACCAGGGTGTTTTTCACTTTCACATTTTATTTTTATGATAATCTAATACATATTATGAGTCTATTCTTAGCCAGGAGGATAGTTAACAGGCTAAAAGTTTTACCTTAAGATTGCCTACTCCTGGGGCTGAGAGATACAGGCTGCGGGCTGAGGCACTTGCCTTGCATGCAGCCAACCCCCACACAGAGGGTCCCCAGAGCACCACAGAAGTGATCCCTGAGCACAGAGCCAGGAGCAGCCCCTAAGCACTGCCAGGTGTGGCTCAGTACTCACCCACCTCCCAACCAGAAATAAAGATTCCCTACAATTCCCTACTCCCATCTCTGGACATGTTTTCAGGATACCACAAAATCAATAATTTGCAAAAGGCTATGTTAAAACATTTAGGTTTCACATTTGTTGAGGCTGAACAATTAATCACGAAGAGCCTGTGGTTAACTTCTTAAACACATTTCTGAACTCTGCAATTATCAAATACACTCAGTAAAAATGGACGGTCAGGAGCCATGGAGGTAGTTCAGGACTGCAGTACAGTGTGCCTCAGGAGGCTCAGGTTAGATGTTGGCACCAAACTAAGAGCAGTCTGTGGGCAAAGCCAGGCATGACCCCATAAACAATGGATTATCAGACTTGTAAGATTTCTAGCAAGGGTCTCTGAATTTTTTGTCTATTAAATTAGCAAACCTACCTTCATAAAGCTATATGAAAATAAAGTGCAATAAAGAATAATCATTTCAAGACTGCCTACAGTGAGCACTCATTACCTGTTACCTTCTGTCCTTCTTCCTGAATAAATCCATTTTTTCAACTCTGCTGTGTTCTTTTGATCTGCTTCCTCAGAGTAACTGTGATTTCAAATGTCACCCCAAATACACACAAAAGTGGCACACTGAAGATGTTTATTCTTTTTATGCCCAACTCTCAAATGTACTTGGCAAGTATGAAGAATGTAATCTGCTTTGTTCTATCTTCTGAGTTGGTATAAATATTGAACTCACTTGGAAACTATTTTAAAAGTGTTTTTGGCACACTACACATAGAACTGAATTAGAAGCACATGAAAAGGGCAAATAGATATTTAAAAATATAGTAAGACGGTATAGTAAAAGTCAAATGAAGGATCTCTGTGAAAACCCAAGGGGGCAAAGACTTTCCAGAACAGGAGAGCCAGGCAACAAGCTGGAGCACATGTTCCACCTAAGGGGGCCGGAGCGATAGCACAGCGGGGAGGGCATTTGCCTTGAACGCGCCAACATGGGTTCGATCCCCAGCTTCCCATATGGTTCCTGAGCACGGCCAGGGAGTAATTTCTGAGTGCAGAGCCAGGAATAACCCCTAAGCATTGCCAGGTGTGACCCAAAAGTAAATAAATAAGTAAATAAAAACATCTTCCACATAAGGCCTGGGTTCCATCCCCAGCACCACACACCACACCGCCCAGCCCCAACAGCTCAAAGAACAAAGCTAAGCACAGAAAAGGGTTTAGCCCCAGCACAGTGGGGGTGTGTTTGGGGGGGGGGGGGGTGAGGGGAGGGAGAATCATAAACTCTTTACAGAGCAATTTAACATTGGGTTTGAACAGTTTCGCTGTATTTGGGGCCCATATTTCCCCACTGAACAAGTGTCCTTAGGTTGTTAATATGTTCCCTAGTACAGTTTTTGCTGAGCCTGCTATTTTGTCTCAGTTCCTGTCAAAATTCTGAAATACTCAGCTCTCTGCAGCAGAGTAATCCTCCAATCACAACAGCCTAAGGAAATAGCTTTCCAGGTGGTGCTATCTTCCCAGGCCCACAGAATATTCTTGATCGCTGGTGTCTTTGTTCCGTGCCCCTTCTAAACACACACCACGATCATGGAGAAACAGAAATCTAGAGTCAGGACACAAGAAGACTTATGGCCAACCCAACCAGGTTACTTTCAAAGAGCCAAGTTACTCATAACACAAGTGTGAGCACGTTCATGTGTGTGTGTGTGGGGGGGCGAGTCCTGTTTCCTAGCTGCGCTCCAGGGGTCAGCACGGGTCAGGCACAGTGTCTCCTCTCCCTGGACCCCCTCGGCACTGTCCCCAGCCACAGCACTCTACCTCCGCTGTCCTGTGCCTCCTCTCTCCTCCTACGCCACTCCTGTTCCCCAACAAAGGAGTCACGTCACTTTTTCTGTGTCCCCAGTAACAAGGCATTAAATGGCACATGAGGGACTGGGCAAATCAAATCCTGATCACGTCTCTGAAGTTGTTAAACTTTAATTAGAAATGTAGGGGGAGAGAAATGATTTATTCTCAAACTTTTTCACGGAGAGAGACCATCTTCGCCAATTTTTTAACTTCTACCAATCAAAAACACTCTGGTTTCACTACTGTTTTTAGAGGCTGTAGCAACTGATTTGAGAAGATAAAAGCTTCACTTGTGGGGGAAAGAAGGAATAGGGCTAAAGAACCAAACTGCTTACAATGTTTCATACCGCAAGATCAAACTCAATCTCATAAATGCAAAGCAAGCTGGAGCCACAACCTTGGCCCTTTATCCTACATTTTAAAGTTTCTTCTAAGGTAATCCGATTTCCCCACTTCCACTTTATTGAGCAAGTTAGCAAATGGCCTTAAGTCATTCACTGAGCATATATTGAAACCTATTGCGCTTAAAAGCACTATAATAGGTACTGCTGGACAATAGCATAGCATTAATTTCATTTAAGATCAAAAATCAGAAAAAAATTATAGAGCAAATCTAAAGGCAAAAAACCCCTAAAATTATGTCTCTTCCAAAAGCTAGAGTCATTTTCATAGAGTTATTGGTGCAGAAATTAATGTATTAGCTAGCTACAGGCAAATTCTCATTTTCTGTTATCTTAATGATTTGCAGAACAGTGAGAAGAGAAGGCAATGACCAAGAGCGGCAACACTGATGAATCATGATGATATAACGCATACTTTGCAGACCAATGGGAAATTCTGCAACCGTCTCTTATCAGCAATATGGGAACCTTGTCAAGCATGAACAAAACCAGTCCTATCCAATTTCGACTCCTAAAATCAACATTATGGAACAAGGGCTATGATTATCACTTACATTCTTATAGTCTCCTACTCCCCAATTAACAGGAACTATTCATCCAACGAAGTTCATGACAACAAGGTGCAGAATGGTGCTGGCAAAGAGAAAATCAGCAAAGGCTCGTTCTGGGGAGATGCCTTGGAAATCTGCCTTGTTCTGTGGGTTGATCTGTATTCTCAGGCAAACTGTATAAGAAACAAACACAGCCATGATTATTTACAAGCATAAAACGAATACTGCTAATGAACACACACACACATAATCTGTGACCCATTCACTCTATTCACAAAGAAATGGTGCATGCCTACATTAAAAGGCTCAGAAATGATATCCACCACAGCCCCAAGTCTGAAACAACATATTTATCTATGTGCAATAAAATGGAAAAATGGTTGCAAATGCAAACTACAGGCTACACAGAAAAATGAAAAACTTTACAAAATAGATGAATTCAACAGAAAGGGCTGAGCAGCATAAATCAGAGACAGAAACATGCAAGCTATATGATTCCATTTATGTAAAGCTCACTATGAGGCAAAAACCAATCTATCACCATTCATCTAGGTCAGGATACTGATTTTGACCTTTACGGAGAAGTGTGATAATGCAGGTAAATTCTAAATATTGATTGGTGGTAATTAATGGTTGAATTTAAAAATTCATCAAGTTGCACACTTAAGCTTTATGCTCTAAACCATTAAAGACAAAATAAAGGGGCAAAAAATGTGACTTCTCAGAGTCAGACCAAAATCCAAAGGCTTACATAGAAAAAATATTAATGCAACAACAAAAATACTCTCAGAATTCTCTTACCACTTCAGCTTATGCTTGGTAACAAAGGGACCAAACTGAATGACAATTTGATGAAACTGTGAATTAGTTTTTAGTGAAATTATATAGTGGATAGCAGAGATTACAAATAAACACGCCACCCATGAAGATCTCATAGTCATAGATGAATTAACTTCAAAGTTCTAGCAGTTGCATGTCTCAAAACAATAGCAAGAACCTCAAGCTTCTTGACAAGCTCATTCTGACAGAGAACTCTCCACTGAATTCTGTAACTCTGAAGGTTCACCCTGACACATCAGCCACGTCACCATCTGACATGAAATGGAAGCACCCAGAGAACACTTTCCCAATATATCGTTACGCCTGTGATAAATTACACTACTTAAGAAAAGCCAAATTTGCTTCCGGTTAGCATCCACCCCATCAGCACCCAGGAAAAAGCAATGAACTGAACTCTAACCCGCCAGTCAGAAAGCCATCGGATGAGTTCTCCAGAGTCTGTCACCATGGCAACAGTTTTCATTAGGCTCCAACATGCAAACACTGCAAAAAGCACACCACTGATCTTTCCAGGCACCTGGATCCTTCAAAATTTGAAGGACACTGACTACAAGGGCACCCAATTAAAATCCTGCTGTGGAGAATATAGATTAGTTCATCCTTTAGGGAGAAAATCTGGCACTATCTATTAATATTTAAAATGTTCTTACCTTTTGACTAAAGAATTCATCTTATAGGACAAAGATATTCTAACGGCATATATGCATAAATTAAAACAAAAACTATCTGAATGTCACCAAGGGATTATTATTATTATAAGTTATATGACACATACTCAAATGCCAGGCAACTATTAAAAATATAAGATAATTCTCTATCCATCGACAGCAAAGATACCCAAGATAGTGAGGTGTCGGGGAGCTCTGCCGGGTCCCCGACAGTGCCGGGAAGCGAAGTTCCCTTCTACCTCCGGCCGGCGAGGAATGGATGAAAACTCAGGAATCCGATGCAGTTTTAAAAGGGGTTTACTTATCACAGGTTCAGGCATACAAATCAGCAAAAGGAAAAGCCCGGTGCTTAGGATTCCAGGCTAGAACCCCAGCCACGTGTAGGCCAAGATGGCGGCCACCACGTGTAAAGGCCCTGTAAAAGGAGAAGACAAGACTCCCAAGAAGGGTGAGCACTCACAAAGAGAGAGAGCCCAAAAAGAAGCGTGCAAGAGAGGAAACAGGCTAGTTTATACCCCTGCAACTCAGACCTTCCTCCCACTGTTATGGAAAGCAGGGAGGGTCAAATGCCCTTAGGTAATCCCTCCCTGCACCTTACCTAGGCCCTTTAGTATGCTAATGTTTTGAGCCAAGATCTGCCTGGAAATGCCTTTATAGGGTAGAGAAGGGGGTTTCTGAGATGGCATGCCTCTGTACCAAAGACTAATACTAATGCCAGTTAAATATTTCTCCAAGCCTTCACAAGTCTCTTCTACTTCATTGTAGTTTTGTATTTTAGTTGCCTTTGAGTATATCAGGGAGCCATGCTTGTTTGCTTGGAAGCAAACAGCATTTCTCTCTGGTCTAATTACTTAGGGGTCCTACGTGGCCAGGCTAATATGCTGGTAAGATCTAGCTAGTCCCACGATGATTGTGGTAGCTTGGGAGAATATTTATACCAGCTAGTACAGCATACATGGTCAGATAAACTGCCACATTTAGACTACCCCCTTATCTACGAAGTGATTTGCGGGAGGCAATTCAGAGCAGATGCAGCGGCCCTTAGAGGAGTCCTGCAACAGTGAGGGAAATCTCATTCCATTCTGTTCTGAAAATATAGGTAGACAGAAAGGTACATTATTTCCTTATTTGCTTTAGTTGCAACCTAGAAAAAAAAATCTGGAGAAACAGATACCCAACTCTTAAGGGTGGAAGATGCTCAGGTGGAAGATGCGGTAGAGTTTCAGGCAACATGAGAGGACCAAAGAGAAGCTCCTTGTGGATAAGGGATAAAGCAGTGGTGAGGCATCAAGTACTCAGTGACACCTTTAAGAATCACAGTCCCAGCCGGGGGGTCATCAAGGCCAAGACCCCATTCTGGCATAAAACACTGAAGAAGTCCAGAGGGTGGGCAAGCCGGGGGGAGGCGGCAGGACTCCGTCTGGGAAGCTTTCCAAAGTACAACACTGCCTGCTTCCAGAAGCCGATCAGATGTCCAGGTGCAGCATGACAGGGCCACAGACAGGGGTATCACATTCCTCAGGGGCACTGGGCTACAAAACTGGCCCTAGGACGCCTACCCGAAAAGCCCCTCTGGAAAAGCAACTTGAAGTCAGTGTTGGTGGGAAATGGACAGTGGTCAGCCTCAATGGGAAAGAGAGTATGGAGAGTCCTTCAAATCAGACTGTTTGCAGGTCTGGTCTGGGACCCGCCACACAGTGCTAAAGGGCTATTTCTGGTCAGCGCACAAGGGTCACTCCCAGCGGTGTTTGCATGCAGGAGGCCTAGAGTTCATTCATGTATGGTCACCTAAGCGCAGAGCACTGAGCCAAGAGCAGCTGCTGAGCACTTAAGCACATGGTCCCAAAATAAAGAACATAGGAATTAGGAATATACCCCCTAGTGTGTAAATACATAACCAAAATTATAATTTTAAAAATTAATAAAATGATTTTTTAAAAAAAGACATAAAGAACCCTATGTCTACTGAAACACTATTTACAATTAATAGTCAGCAGATGACTGGGATAAATAAAGGGCTAGAGAGACAGTACAGCAGGTAGGGCACTTATCTTGCAGGCAGCTGACCCGGTTCAACCTCCCACATTCCATATGCGAGCACTACCAGGAGTGATACCTCAGCAAAGAGCCAGGAGTAAGCCCTGAGAATTGCCAGATGTGGCTGCTGCCCCCACTACCCAAAAAGAAAAGTGGTAGGGGCTGAGAGGCCGTAGAGCAGGTAAGGCACTAGCCTTGCAGGCAGCTTACCCAGGTTCAACCCTGGTACCCTGTATGGTCTTCCAGGAGTGATGGAGCCCTGCCAGGACTGATCCCTAAATACAGAACCAGTAGTGACAATTCATTTTCACTCTCTCGGTCTCGCTCACTCTCTCTCTCCCCTCCTCCCCCTTCCCCACTCTTTTCCCCCAAACCCAGGCCCAGAAAGGTGGCAAGGCAGCAGTAGATCTCACTCCCCCTACACGGAGACAGAAAAGCTGAGGGATCAGGGAACCACTGGGGTACAGTCCTAGAGAGGCCCAGAGACAAGGTATAGAGCAGAAAGCCCCAGAAAGGGCACACAGGTGAAGTCAGCAGCTGCTGACTTCAGCCTAGGAAGGCACAAACCAGAGAAGAGACAAGACTGGAGGTGAGCAGACCGCAGTGGACAGGACGTAGGCCCTGGTACACTTCGCATGGAGGGCCTCAGGGACAGAATGAGTGACACCATACATAGGAAAGGGGAGAAGTCTGGACTCTGAGGACAGATCTAGACCCATGTACTTACACAGTACAATAAAATCCTAACTTCTTAAAAAATAAAAATAAATACCTTAGTGAATACTGGCATTTTTGTGGTGGGTGTGATATGGTAAAACTGTACACCTAAAACAAACATTTTACTCTTATAAAAATCATGAAACTTGTTGCCTCAATAAAAATCACTAATCATACATCCAAATTATATACTTACCTCTGGACTACGAGATTATGAGACGATCATAGCTACTCTCCTAATTATGAGATTATGAGATTATGAAACTACTCACCCCTCCCCCACAAAAAACCGCCTCCAGATGGCAGGGATGCAGCTCAATGGTGGAGCACATGCTTTGCATATGCGAGGCCCTGGTTCAAACCCTCACACCATCCCCCACCAAAAAAAAAAAAAAAAAAAAACTCTTCCACAAATGACTGTCCCTGAGCACTTCCCAAGACAAAAACATACTGCCTCTTGAAGTGCAAATTTGACCTCCTGGAATGTACATTCATCCAGCAAAATATTTACTGAGCATCGACTATGTGATATGCACTGACCCAAGTGCTGGGAATACAGCACAGACTAAGACAGGCAACAGTCTAACACCCAAGTTAGCATACATCCCTCTGGAGAGAAATGTAGGATAACTACTGCATACGAAAATAAACAAAGAGGGAGAGGAGCGCCAGTACAGTGGCTACGGTGTTTGCCTTGCACAATGCCAACCCAGGCTCAATCCCCAGTACCCCGTATGGTCTCCTGAGCACTCTCCAGGAGTGATCCCTAAGCAGAGCCAGGATAATTCCAGGGTATCACAGGCGTAGCCCAAAACCACTGTCATGGTATATGCTATGAAACTAAGAACACAGTGACTAGGAATCTATTCTCTATGTGAAAGCCTCTCAAAGAAGGGGCTTTTTAAGACCCAATTCAAAAGATAGGAGGCAAGCACATGAAAGTCTGAATCAAAGCATAGGTAGTTTAGACAATCTTAATACATTCACAGTATAACAGGTCACACTGATCAGCCTATAAATGATGGAGGGGATGATCAGCACACGGTCTCCCTGTGGGGCTGTGTAGCAATGCCGGGTTCCTTCAGCATGCCAGGCAGAGAAGCTGCTTCTAAAAAGCAACAGTTCTAAAAGCAACAGAACATTTCAGAGTTTTAAGCAGAAAAAAAAAGTCTGATTTACTCTATTAAAATTAAAATTAAAATCTATTTAAATCTGATTATTATAATCTGGTTTTAAATCTGATTTAAAGTAAAATCATCTGACTTTTTCTCTTTTTATATGGGGGAGGAGAGACGGAGGAGTGGCTCACAGCCGACAGTACTCCAGGGCTAATCCCAGCTGGGGTCACTCCCCTGAGGTACCCAAGGGAACATACATGTTGCTAGGTATGTTTTAAGATTGCTAGAACTGTCATATGGAGAAGATGACGCAGAGGAATCATTTATGAACTAGCATACACAGATGACAGTAAGAATGAACAGAAGGGAGACAGAACAGATACTAAGGAAGAGAGGACTTGTTGGACAGATGTGGAGGTAAAGAAATCAAAGGACTAAGGAAACCTCTTAGGCTGAAGGAATTTTAGGTTGAACGCCTAATTTCTGGCTTCAACAACTCAAATAATTCTGAAACCATAGACAAACAGGTAAAGAGGCAGATGGGCGAGTCAAAGTTGAATTTGAAGGGTACATTAGACATCAAAAGATGTTACAGGGCTGAAGAGATAGTACAGAGGGTTAGGTATTTGCTTTACATGCCAATACAGGTTTGATCCCCAATACCACGCAGTCCCCAGAGCACCACCAGAGTGATCCCTGAGTGCAGAGCCAGGAGTAAGCCCTGAGTACTTCCAGCACAAGGGCAGGGGCCGGGGAGGTATAAATGAGCAACTGTATTTACAAATTTGGAATTTTGAGGACAGGTGAAAACTAGTGCGTATGTTGAAGTTATTTAGATATTATTAGATAATAAGATTAAACTGTCAACAACAAAAAGTCACTAAGTGGGGCCAGTGAGAAACTCCCGGGCGGGAGTGTACGCTGTGGGAGAAGGCCCAATCTGATCCCTCAGACCGTGTAGCACCAGAGGGGCCAGTGAGAAACTCCGCGGGGCGGGAGTGTGCGCTGTGGGAGAAGGCCCAAGTCTGATCCCTCAGACCGTGTAGCACCAGAGGGGCCAGTGAGAAACTCGCGGGGCGGGAGTGTACGCTGTGGGAGAAGGCCCAAGTCTGATCCCTCAGACCATGTGGCACCAGAGGGGCCGGTGAGAAACTTCGCGGGGCAGGAGTGTACACTCTGTGGGAGAAGGCCCAAGTCTGATCCCTCAGACCGGGTGGCACCAGAGCACCAGGCTCAGTACAGTTCCTTGAGCACCACCAAGCGAAGCCCTCAAAGCAACAAAATCACCTTAAACACCTTAAACACCTTCTCAAGAAAAAAAAAGTTTTTTTTTAAAATTGGTGAATTTAAGGATTGAAGAAATGACCTGCTATCAGTTATTAATTATTTGATAGTTTGAGAACAAAGCAAATCAGCAGTTGTTTAGCTTTCTGCCCAGCTTTTTGTCACACTGCTTGATTTTCATCTTTGAGCAATTTGGTTTAAATGTTTTCTTCTTTCTAGTGGTTCCTGTTAGCAGTTATTAGAGCACTTTATTTGTTTTAGTCTTAGCATGTTAGATACTATTGTCAATCGCTAGTTTTTCAATTTCCCCAAATAGATTTTGAGCATTTCAGTAAATGCTCAAGATGAGAGCCTTCTACTCAGACTATACCACCTACACGCAAAGCCTGGCAAGCTACCCGTGTTTTATTTACTTGTTATGCCAAAAACTAGTAACAATTATGGACCTCAGTTCCATGACCTAAAGAATGGTTTCAGGCTCCTCCTGTCCCTGGAGCAAGTAGATGCCCTTGGGTTACACTTGCTTGTGACAGGACTAATGAGATGTTACTAGTGCCCACTCGAGCAAATCGATGAACAATGGGAAGACAGTGATTAGGTAATACTTTAGATATTATTTAATAATATCTAATAATTTAGATATTATTACATAAGTTATTTAGATATTATTTAAATTTACCTGTGACAGACAGAGAAAAAGGACAGAAAAGAGAGCCTGGAACTCTACCAGGAGAACAGTCTTGTAGGTTTTGACAGAAGAAAGCCTTTCACACAGAGGGAAGAAGTCCACTGATCCATGGTAAATGCTGCTGAGCATTCAGGTAAGGTGAGGTAGATGACCACGAGATTGGGCAAAATGGCAAGAGATACCTGGGACGGTGCCTTTACGCCACCACCTAGAGTGAGTTAAGGAACATGTAGAAGATAAGAAAGCAGAAACCGCAGACTGTTCATTCAGAGAAGTCGGTGATGATGAGATGAAAGAGGCAGAATGGTGACCGGAGGAGTCTCTGGGGTTAAGGACATTCTCGCTGTCTGAAGTGAAGAGTCCCTGCACTTTACTACTGTGCCGTTTCCACATGCGTAACTGGCATATGGAGTGTACTCATCGTTAACTTCATCATTAAAGTCCAGTTCTTCACCAAACACATCCCCTCCGTCTTTGCCGGGACGTTAGAACATGGCTTCATAGCTGGAAAGATGACGCGGAGAGAGAAATTAATAATGAGGGATGAAAGAATGACTGTAGAAGTTGAGTTCCTGAAGGAGAAAATCAACTGGATTTCCCTGCTTGAGGAGTGGCCTTTGCTAAACCAGGCACAGAGTCTTGACAATCCGGGAAGTCTATCAGAACAGAGGCAGCGGCTGCTGATTCTCTGGTGAGGGGAAAAGATTTATTGACTACTTTTGTGAAAAATAAAACAAGATCATCAGCTGAGAATAAAAAGAAAAGAGGGGTATAAAAGAGAGCGAAGAGAAAAAGTATGAAGTTTATTTCTGGAAAGTGAAGCTATTACAAAGAATTATAGGGCCTCTGGGCAGGGCTGAGTGCCCATTTGTGTTCCTAGTCTCGCCAAAACAGCTCCATCACACTACTATATAGTTACTCTTGACTGTGTCTCCCACCCGGTGGTAAACTCTGAGTGTAGAGGCCATGCCTGTGCTTCATGGCTGAATCCGCAGTACCCAGGCAGAAAGCCTGGCACATAACTGCATGTAACGACTGAATGCATATACAGGCAAGCACTGAGGATGTAGAGATGAAAAGGCCCTATATTCATAGCATCTTCTCTCCCCTCTCTCCTTTTCTGTTTCCCTCCCCCAGCCTAATATAAAAGATGCACCTGAACACTGCCGATGCAGAGAAGCTCCTATATTCAAAGCATTCTCTCCTCTCCCCCAGTGTTTTACATAAGAGATAATCTCAGAGGAAGGGATTAGTCCTTGGCATACTCCTTTGTTTATACCTATAATAGGGGTGGCACCACCCTTCTGCACTCTTCTACTATCTAGAAGCTGTTTAGGGTTCTTTGTTGACAGGACCCTCCCTGTCAACAGTTAGGATTACTTTGGTGTCTATAAGGGGACTGACTTGAGGCACTCCCCTTCTTTTGGGTAGGACTCCTCTTGGGTCCTCTCTCTTTGGTAGGAGACTTGGGCTCTCTTGTATGGTCTAAGTTCTGACCAGAGCTAGAGTTCTTTCACTATATTGGATTGCAGTGGTAGAGCTTTTGTACTATTAAAAGCATTTTTTGAAACTGCGCCAGAGTTTTCATCCGTTTTCACCATGGAGTTTTCATCCGTTCCCCCAGCGGCCTCGGTAGAAGAGAACTTCTGTCCTGACACTGTTGGGGACCCCAGCGATCCCCGACAGTCCCCAAGCACCAAGGGATGAGGCAACCCCCAAGCACCAAGCCAGAAGTGTAGTCCTTGAGAACCACGAGATGTGGCCCCTAAAAAAATCAGCACTTTAAATGAACAGAAAGAGGATTTCAGGTAAAAAGGGAATGAGAAGGGCTGTGAATACTTATTTACTCTAAAAAGTACAGATACCCTCCTCTAGAGATATCTAACCAAAGACAAACAGTTGGCTGCTAAGGATGCTTAAATTCTGACAAGAGAATATCCTACATCTGATGCCCTTTGGGGCTGTTATACCAAGGACAAGAGAGAACGAGATGAGCAGGCTGACAGAGAGCATGCTCTGCATGAGGGCGCCCTGGGCTCAAAACCATGCACTGCTGGGAGCAATCTCTGAGCACTGCCAGACTCAGTGACCCCCAAACAGGGGGGGGGCGAAAATCTACTATACCATACACTGTTGGTTGTTTTTTGTTTGTTTGTTTTGGTTTACTGTTTTCTCAATGGCAATTTTTTGCCTCTGGTTCCCTGTCACTCCCTGAAATCACAGGAGTCTCCCAGTCATGACGAAGTAACAAGAAAACAGACAACTGGGTCCAAATATACCTGGTTTTTTTTTTTAAAAAAAACATGGCAGCATTCTTTTATTTGCTAAAATGGTACAGATCAATTTCCAAAGAGCTTAAGATAAAAGAACACATAGGAGAGGCTTTATTGCCAATAAGAAATTAGGTTAGAAGAGGAATCAATGTTCCCCTCCAGAGGTTGGGGGAACAGCTCAGTGGCGCAGAAAACCTGCACTGCTCTGAGATGCTATGAAAGAGCCTATCACACCTCCGGCTGGAGAGAGTCGTCAGGATCCATCGCCAAGGTCTCAACATGCACCAAGCTTGAGCCCGACAACTGTTGCCTGTGACACATGGAGCCACAAGACTTTCTAGCCATGCCACTGCTACGTGCAGCACAACTGAAGGAGTGCGGCGCCTCAGTTAGCACAGCAGCAGAGAGATGTGTGAGGACCAGAGGAAGAGCTAACACAATGGCCAAGAGTGCCTGATTTATATGTATGTCTGGTCAAGAGTTCAAATCCCCACTGTCCCACATGTGACAAGCATTAACTGTGGCCAACTGAGTGTGAGCATCCGAAAAGGAAGGCCGAGCACAAGGGCCAAAAGTGCAATCCTGTATGAGCCCATGTGTGATCACTACCAAAACCTGAGTGCCTCAACTAAGAGTGGGAGTCCGGATAGGTAGTGCAAGCACCCCAACTACTGGAGCAAAGCGTCAGCGAGCACCGCTACCTGATGTGTGGCTCCTAGCAAGCACCACAGGTGTGGGTGCAACCTCCAGGAGAGGCAGCAGGTACCAACAACAAAGAGAAGGGGTATGGGAGAGATTTACGAAAGAGAGGGGTCTGAACGTGACCCTAGAAAACACCCTCACAGCCCCTGAACAACCCCGGAGTCACTGTACCCGAGCACTACAGACACAATGTGCCAGAGCACTGCAGCTAGAGCACAGCCCCTAGAGAGCACGTGTGCAAGGACCAGGTCCAAAGAATAGTGAGCCTTGGCAAGGACCACAGGTGACGTGCACTACCCGCAAGCACAACAATGAAACGTGTAGTCAGTCAGGGAGGGAGACGGATACACGGGTGGAGGCGGCACTGAGAGTAGGTACACAGTAAGCCAGCATCACCGGTACTGTGAACACTCAACTAAAACATGTCCAAATAAAATAAAATGTGTGAGCACCACGGTTAAGACACGTGTGATCCCGGGTCACCACAGCAGCAAGAGCAACAGAAGATGTGGGAAGAACCTTTCCATCCGAATTATATGTGCTAATACCAACTACATCTCTGTTACTCATTTCACTTTTTTAAGGGAGTCTTAGAAGCTTTTCTACAGAATAAAATCCAAATTCCCTGGTCTGGCAATCATCACGGTCTAGCACCCAGTACTTATAATTCCCTTCTCCAGTCAAACTGGCCTCCTTCCTTCTGTCCCATTACAGGGAAGTTAGAATCCCAAGTACCACAAACTGCCTTCCTACCCTTCTCCAATCCACAACTTCTCAACAACCACAATGCCAAATTTCTGCATCAGAACCAGTCTCCAGTTGATGATCTGAGCTAACAAATGGCAGAAGGGGTAGGGAAATCTTAAGGTCAATGTTGTCAAAAGAAATGCAAATGATGCCCTTTGGAGCCAACTATAAATTGTCATAAATCCTTTTCGCACCGCAGCTTCTTTCTCCAGCCCAATTACCTTTTCTCTAACAGCTATGGAAATCCCAATCTCCCATACTGACTCCACTAATGAAAAGCCTTGACACTAGGCAGTCTCTTCAAAGACAAGTCCCTGCCTTCTCATCGGAGAGGAGGGAGATCAGCCTGCCAATCCCATCTTAGCCCCAACAGCCTCAAAACACAACCTGGCATTAAGGCAAAATGATTTGCTCAAAAAATCCTCTGGCGGGGCGGGCGATAGCCCAGCGGGTAAGGCGTTTGCCTTGCACGCGGCTGGCTCATGCCGGCCCGGGTTCGATCCCCGGCATCCCATATGGTCCCCGAGCACCGCCAGGAGTAATTCCTGAGTGCAGAGCCAGGAGTAACCCCTGAGCATTGCCGGGTGTGACCCAAAAAAGCAAAAAAAAAAAAAAAAAAAAATCCTCTGGCTTTATCACAAGGCATACTAATAGTGTCCGACTCTAGTAGAGACTCACTCTAGCAAGACAGACACTTCATGTAGGGCTGAGGAGTCTTTCTTTTTAACTTTCCTCCTTTGGCTGGAAGAACTTTTTCTTTAATTGGGTTTTAGGCCGCCTAGTTATAACAGTGTTTATGGCCTGATAGACAAAGTTACTGTACCTCACCACCAAGTGCCCAAAACCATCCAAAGTGACCGAAATTCTCTACCACTATCCTTAGGTTACTTCTTGTACACCACTTCCTTCCCTCATGGCTTCTCAACCAGAGGCTTAGGAAGCCCATGTGGAGATGACTTCGGAGGGTGGGGGGCGGGGGGCATGAGGTGGGAGGGGGTGTAGATTCCTGGCCATGCTCAGGGAGTCCATATGCTGTGCCAAGAAAGAATGGAACACTGGGGGCTGGAGCGATAGTCCAGTGGATATGGCATTTGCCTTGCACACAGCCAACCCAGTTTCGATCCTCGGCATCCCATATGGTCCCCAAGCACCGCCAGGATTAATTCCTGAGTGCAGAGTCAGGAACCTGTGCATTGCTGGGTGTGAAAAAAAAGCAAAAATAAATGAATAAATAAACAATTTTTTAAAAAAGAAAAGAATGGAACAAAGGTTAGCCACCTGCAAGGCAAGTGCCTTCACCCCTATACTATCTCTCTGGTCCCTCCTTTTTTTTTTTTTTTTTTTGGGTCACCCCCAACAATGCTCAGAGTTTACTCCTGGTTCTGCACTCAAGAATTACTCCTGGCAGTGCTCGGGTACCATATGGGATGAAGGGGATCCAACCCAGGTCAGCCGCATGCAAGGCAAATGCCCTACCCGCTGGACTATTGCCCGGCCTCTCCTTCTCATTTTTGATGACCCTTCCAACCCCAATACCCCCTACCCTCTCCAGATACGGAACACAAAAACCATCAAACAAAAGTCACCAGACGGCCAGGGAGGTAACTAAAAGGACTGAGCACGTGTTTGCATGCAAGAGATCCAGGTTGGGTCTCCATCACTAGACGGTCCCCAGAGCAATACCAGGAATGAATCACAGCACAAAGCTGGCGTAGCCCCTGAGCACTGGCAAATGTGGTCCCAAAACAAACTGTACTAGAGGTGCTCAAGATTCCTCCTCCTGCTCACCTAAGAGAATTTGTTTTGTTTTGGGGCCACACCCAGCAATGCTCAGGTGTTACTCCTGACTCTGAGTGCAGAGCTAGAAGTACTCAGTACCCTCCTGGTGGTACTCAGGGAACCATAAGAGATGGCAGAGATCAAATTCAGGTCAGTTGCATGCCAAGCAAACACCTTAACACCCTTACAGCTGTACTATCGCTCTGGCCCTCACCATGCAGACTTCACAACCATGAACGTTAGGGGGAAAATAGAAGATCTAGATAGAGCACAGAGGACAGTGTATCTGTTGTATCTGATGATGGCAACATAGGATGGCAACACAATTCCTTCTGCCTACAAGAAGCCTTTTACTTTCCAAAATGTTTCACTACCCATGCATTCAGTTACATGACCCCATGTGGGGTTCTGACCCAAAATTTAAGAAGGCCTGTGGTTTGCAAACACCAGACCAAGAACAGCTGCCCATCACAGGTATAAATAGGCCGAACACTTCTGCTACACAGAATGGAAACTTTGTGCAAGAGGAGCAGTGCGATATCTAGACAATTCTAATGCTGGATTCTGGTTTTGTCTGCACCCAACCAGATGTTAACTCATGGAGGAAGAGAAAAAGAGACATTATGACTCCCAACTTTGTTTTTTCTTTAACAACACCTTGTTTTACACTCAAACCTGGATAATGGTACTGAATCCCTGGTGGACAAGAAAAACCAGATTTTGACAAAATAGTACGGGACGAGCAACCCTTACGAAACAGTCTACTCAATATTGAGTGCTGGGAATCAGAAAAATAAATTATAATGAGAGAGATAAACTAGAACTACGGAAATAAAAGCTGAGTCCGGGGCTGTGAACTGAGTTTGACCCACCAGGACTGAGCAGGAGCCGCGAAAAGTCAACGGCAAGTCTTGTTTCTTACACTGCCCACTGAAACGCTTCCCAGGACTCTGCTGGCAGTGGTTTGGCCAAAAGAGATGCTGCGATCTGGGAGGGTTTGTCTCTTTATTCCACCACCTAAACGCTACGTGAGCGATGGAATGGAGCTGCCCGGAAGCCAATGGACCGGGAAGAAGCAGCATGCGGGTAAGTTTCCCTCTTCAATCCCATTCCAGCTCCTCAGCATCCCGGCCACCTTTCCGAGCCTCGATTTCCCTTCCACAGAGGTTTAAAAAAAAAAAAAAAAAGAGGACTAGGCAGGGAGCTTCTACCTTTACAAGGTGGTGGTCTGGCTCCGAGGAGAGACGAGTATTAGGGGGATAAAGGCAAACTGGCACATATCATAGCCATGACAATCATTTACCAGCTAGGATGAAGCTCCCCACACAGGAGATGAAGCCCGAGAGGAAAGAGTTGAAGGGAAAGGTCCCCACGAGGAGACAATAACCGAACTGCAGCGCCCCGGTCAGCAATATATACAAGAGGTACGCATCCAGCAACTTCAGACGCTGCGGAGTGGAGCTCAGATACTCTTCTAAGAACCGCGAGATGACCGACACCACCGACGCCGACATGACTGCTCTTTTACGAGAACTCCGGCCCGCGCTGCTCAAACTCGCAGCACAGTCTGCGGCGAAACCGGATGTAGCGTTTGCGCATGCCTGGAACTCAGCTCCTCCCACTCGAGTGACTACTTTGCGCAAGCGTAGAGGGAGTCAAAGCGCCGAAGAGCTAGTGCGCAGACGCAGAACACCTCTACTTCCGGCAACGTCAGCCAGAATAAACTAATGCGCCTGCGCAGTAGATCTGGAGACGTGTACCCTTCTAGTCGTGTTTCCGCCGTCCACGGGTGACGCCCACAGTTGCTCTGGCAACAGGATGCTGTGTGAGGAAGAGTGTGAGGCTCCTTAACTGCAAACTGTAAAGCTACCTGAGGGCTCCCTCTCTGATTGGTCCACCTGATAGATTAACGATTTGGATGTTTTGATCGCCAATGCCTGGCGCTCCGGCTCAGCTCTAATTTTGCTGAAGGAACTGACTGCTGGATTTTAGGGTAAATGTGCTTACCCCCATGTTGAGAACCAACTTGTCCAGTCCCTCTGCTGGAATCAGTTTAGGTTTAGTTTTATGGGACAGCTGCAGAATTAAACCTCCACCACACTCTGAATTGGAAGAGGGGTCTGGCCCAGTGGATGCGTAAGAATAAGACAGGAAAGACGGGAGAGAAACAAGAGGGCTCTTTGCATGTAGGGTGCCCAGTTTTATCCTTGGCACCTTGTGGTGGCGAACAAACAAAAAAAAGAATAAACATGGTAGGACACCTAAGCCCACAGATTTCCGTTGTTATTTAAGGGGACGTTTATTGAGCCTATTGTGGATTGTTGGACCCCTACAACCGTCCTCACTGCTTAGGTTTTGCTGAATTGGTGGTTCAGGCAAATCAGATAGACTTAAAGTAATCTAGAAGGGAGGGAGGGTGGATTGGAGGTATTAAAAAGGAAAATGGCAAGCCCAGAATGCTTATACAAAGCCCATCAAGACATAATATCTAACCTAATTGCCGTTTCAGTCTTCCTTGGGGGAAGATCATCTTAATTGGTCAGTGGGAATTTTTTAGTAAGCACCTGTGAGGTTATGGGTTAACCTCAAATCCCCAACAGAAAAATGAGATCATCTAACACAAATCCTTTAACTAATACCCATAAATAGGTTCCTTAAATCTGAAATAAATCCCTTTCCCTTATCTTTCCCTTTCTGCCTATAAAAACTTCATTTTGTACAGCCTTTTGTAAAACCTTTTCTATTTATTGAGCAGGATGCTGCCAATTCATGGATTGTTTGATAAAATCTATTAAACCTTTAAAATTAACTTGGTTGGGGCAGGAGAGATAATACAAGGGGCCTTCCCTGGACCCCAACTGGTTCCTTGATGCTGCCTCATCCCCAGAGTATCTGAGCACCCCTTGCTCCCAAACAGGAAGCCTAGGTGATCATTAGTAGAGCAGGACCCAAGCCATCCCAACATCATTTGTCCCTCGCAATGGACCACCTGCCTGGTTGACCGAGTAGCACCAGGAGTGACCCCTGAGCACTGCTTGGGGATTCCTAAGAAAAGGTAAAAGTTTTTATTTGATATTTTAATTATTTTATTATATGATGATAATTTTATTATTAATATAAATGTCATAGAAATTTACTTATTTTAATTATTCCCGCATGGCAGAGCCTGGCAAGCTACCGTGTCATATTTGATATGCCAAATACCAGTAACAATTATAGACCTCATTCCTATGACCTGATGGAATGGTTTGAGGCTCTTTATGTTCCTGGAGCTAGAAGATGCCCTTAGGCTACACTAGCATGTATCAGGACGTATGGAGATGTTACTAGTCCCTGCTCGAGCAAATCGATGATCAACGGAAAGACAAGTGATACAAGTGAATGAATTATTTATTAAAGCTTAGGTTTTATTATTATAAGGGGGAGTGAAAAGTGTAGTGTTTGATCAAATTTAGCTCCCAACCTGAATCTTAAACAGGTATGATATCCCAGGATATCAGAACTGAAAGCCCATATTAAGAGTGTGCCTTCAAGTCATTTTCAAAGAACTTTTGATTCTAGGGATTGAACCTACATGAAAGGCAATTGCTCTGCCACTGACCTATATTTCTTACCCTATGACTTAATATTTTAACAGATATGATTAATTGCTTGTTTTTAGCATTTTAACTTCAAAAATCCATATAAAAATAAAATAAAAAATAAAAATCCATATTAACATTTGGCTTTCACTACCCTTTCTTTTTTTGTTTTATTTTGGAACATGGCTACACATTGACTGTGCTCAGGGCTTACCCCTGGCTCTTCGCTCAGGGATCACTCCTAGTAGGGCTTGAGGGACCATATGTCATCCCAGAGATTAAATCCAGGTCAGTCGCATACATAGACAAGCATCCTACCCACTATAGTGTTGCTGCAGCCCCCACTGCCCTCTTAATTTCAGTTGAATCTGACTTTCCAAACTTGGGTTATCTTACCTTTCAGATGCAAGATGCTCATACCCAGATACTTTTTCGAACTTATTTATAGTTTTGAACTATCCTATATGCTCAAGCAAAATGGTCACACACACACACACACACACACACACACACCAGCAAGCTAATGACAGTGTTCTTTCATTTTTGATCTGTGTTTATGCTGGAAATTGTACTCGTGTCAACAAACAATCATCATTGGTGAGTAACACCTTAGGGTCTATAAAGAAGAAAAAGTACCATGCCCTCAAAGTCTTTATTTTTCTTTTTGGGTCACACCCAGAAATGCTCAGGGATTACTCCTGGCTCTGCACTCAGGAATTACTCCTAGCAGTACTCAGAGACTATATGGGATGCCAAAAATAGAACGTGGGTCAGCTGTGTGCAAGGCAAACGCTCCACCCCTGTACTATCACTCCAGCCACCATTTCTGCTACATAAATATAAGTTTAGTCTAAACTCTTATGTTACTGAGCAAGAAAAAAAGAAGCTTATAACCAAGATAGTTCCTATTTCAATATAATATGGCAGGAAGCAGCATTTTCTCTGACAATCTGAATCTTTATACCTCATCAGGAAGTAGGACTGTAGCTTCCTCTTTGCTTTGCCATCCAACTTCAACTTTAAAGGGTAGGCAGATGCTTTAATCATTCAGGAGTGGATTCCTGGGAGCTTTTTATTCCATCAGCCTTGCTCCTTCCAGCAGTTTCTCCCTATGTTCTGTCTGCCTTTGATCCATGTCAACTATCATCATTAGCATCTCCACAGGAACTCCCCAAGGAGAAAGTGCAGAAGAGATGAAAACATCCAATTCACTTATTGAAAGCATCCTTTTCTGAGACCTGTGAGGTATAGGCCTCCCCAGACTTATAGAACCTCCCCACCAATACACACACACACACACACACACACACACACACACACACACACACACACACACACCAGATCTTTGGCATCTCCAAGAGGTGTGACTTTGGCATATGGATTATATTTTGAACTGAGGTCAATCAGGGCCTCCAAACTCACATGAAACTTTTGCTTGGGTCTTAGCCAATATTTAGTTAGAACCAGAAATAAACTTTCTATCTGAAAAATCCTATATATCAGGACAAGCATTCCATTACAGAGCACCTGATCTACTGTGGGTCACCTGCCTCTCTGGTAACTCCTGTCCCCTACCCCATTTCTTACCTGGGGTTATAAACCCCCATTTTTCCACTCTGTCTCTAGAATCTTCCTTTCTATGTAGATTTCCCTTATGCAGATTGATTTTATTTTGGGAATTTTTTTGTTAGTTTGTTTACTTTTCAGGGGAGCCACGCCAGATTATTCTCAGGAATGGCTCCTAGCAGTGCTCGGGGGTCTTTATGTGGTGCTGGGGATCCAATCCAGGTTAGTTGCCTGTAAAGCAAGCACCTTACCAGCTGTCATGTGTCTCCAGCCCAAATTTTTTTAACTTTTACTGTAGTTTAACATGTTAGTGTAATGTTACTACAACCTCACTACCGCCAACACCAAGGTGCCTAAGGCGCTCCCTCACTGCCCTTTCTTGTTCATCTTTTGGCTTTGGTTTGTTTCTTTCACTTCATGCTCGCAGCCCCACTACCCAGCCCCATTCCAAGAGTGCCAGTGTCCCTCCATCGTTCCCAAGGTCCCTTCCTCCCAGTCCCCATCACACTCTCAGATCACAGTTCTGTTGACCATGTCTCAGGATTAATTCTGTTGGGGATGATCTAATCCCTTGCTTTTTTTTTTTGATCCTTCATATGGGTGAGATTATTTGGTATTTGTCTTTTTCTTCTTTATGAACTCGCTTTACTTCACATAACTTCCAGTTCCATCCAAAATTGCAGAAAATGCAAATTGCAAGATCGTATCTTTTCTCTTGGGTGAGTTTAATTCCAACACACTATATGCGTACACCACACACAGGGTGTTTGTGTGTGTATATGTGTGTGTGTACTACCACAGTATTTTTATTCATTTACCTATTGTTGGGCTCTTAGGTTGTTTCCATATCTTGGCTGTTATAAACAAAGTATGCAAGTGTACATATATCCTTTTAAAGTTTTTGTGCTCTTAGAATAGATGCCCAGGAGTAGAATTTCAGGGTCATGTGGATGCACTCTTAATATTTTGAGAAATCTCCAAGCTGTTTTTTAAAGATGCTGAACCAAATAGCAGTACCACTGCAGTGGTTAAAAGTTTCTTTTTTTGTCACATCACTGCCAGCAATGAGTATTGCTTCTGTTCTCTGTGATACATGATATGATTTTTACTGGTGTGGTGTGATACATTCTTGTCGTTTTGATTTGTATTTCCCTGATAATCAGTGATGATCACTATTTTTATAGACCTGTTGACTGTTTTTATTCTTTTTGAGGACTTATCTATTATCTCCTATCCCCACTTTTAAGAGGTCATTCATACATGGGTAAATAATTTTTTTTTATCTAGCTAACCTATCTGATACTGTTTTGTTTACTCAACCAACCTAAGAAGAGCCCAGGAGGTTAAAGGAAAATTTCCCTCTTCTTCTCAAAGTTAAATACAACTATAAAGCTCTTCTGGAACATTTAAAGAATCTGAAGTTCTTGTTCTATGTTCAGATTATGATGCTACAATTACTGAAACGTTTATCTATCAGTAGGAAGAAATTGTTAATATTAGTATGATTTGACTCAGAGACATGGGGCAGAGCTGCTACTGGCTCTCCCTATGCCCAGCTGCTCACGAGGCGCCCGGGAGGGATGGCGGATTCTAGCCCTGGCCCGCCACCCCAGCAGAGCCTCGTAATAAGCCAGACGACCCCCACTCCATGAGGGCCTCCATTTTCCACATCCGGACTTCCCTCTCATCAGAACTCCACCCAGCAGACCAGCCTACCACAGCCCGGCTCATTGAGATCCACCCTGCAGCAGTCTTTTAAATCCAGCCCAGGTATGCTGATCCAGAGACTCACAGACATAGAGCAGAGCTGCTATTGACTCTCCCTGTGCCCAGCTGCTCACGAGGCACCCGGGAGGGCTTGCAGCCATGCGGTTCATCAATAAATGCTGAATTTAGAGGTGACTACAAGAGTATGCCACCCACACGGAAGAGCCTGGCAAGCTATCCATGTCGTATTTGATATGCCGAATACCAGTAACAATTATAGACTTCATTCCCATGACCTGATGGAATGGTTTGAGGCTCTTTATGTTCCTGGAGCAAGCAGGTGCCCTTGGGTTCTACTAGCATGAGACAGGACATATGGAGATGTTACTGGTGCCCGCTTAAGCAAATCGATGATGAACAGGAAGACAGTGACAGTGACAGTATGATTTGATAGCTTAAATCAGAATATTAATATGTAACAAAAATTCATTATTTGGGGCCATGGATCAGAACATTGCTCAATGATCAAATATTTGTCTTGCAAATGTGAGGCTCTGGGTTCAATCCTGACAACTCCCTCCCCAAAATCCATCTCCAGAGTACAGGGCTCCAAAACAGAGGACAGGACTAGAACGTTATATACAGCAGGAAAGGTGCTTGCCTTGCATGTGACTGACAGGGTTTGATCCCCAGCACTCCATATGGTCCCCTGGGTCTACCAGAAGTAGGTCTGTGTGGATCCCCCAAAAAAAAGTACCGGATTTGGACAAGAGAGGTAGCATGCAGGATTAAGCATGTGCCTTGCATGCAACCAGCCAGGGTTCAATCATGGCACCACATATGGTCCCCAAATCCCACACAGAGTAAATCCTAAGCCAAAAGACAGGAGTAATCCCTGATCACAGTTGGCTATGGCCCACCTCCAAGCAGCATACAGCTGAAAACAGAGTTCAGGCTTTAGCAGCAGAGGATATGACTCAGTATAACGCATCCCATATGTGCGAGACCCTGATTCCATCTTCAGCGCCAATAAATACATTATTCAGCATCAGATAGTTCTATTTGAATGTTGACTTTATTGTTACCAATTCTCTAATTCACGGCAAGATTGCCTGAATCTGGCTTTTCTTTCTTTTCTAAAACAGAAATAAATTATCTGGATTGTTGCAAGCATTAAATGAGACGTTCCACAGGAAATACACACAATAGCACTTGACATATTGTAAAATATTCAGCAAATATTTGCTTTTACAAAGTGACAAATCCATTTAATTAACTGTATCCGCTTACCCTGTTTCTCTGAATAATTAGAAATTAGCCAACCACAGAGTCCCAGTACATGAGCATGGGAAGAAAATGGCATTGAGGGACTGCAGCGCCAATGGCTCTCAAAGGGCAGCTCAAATATTAATTTACTTTAGTAAATTAAAGCTAAAATCAGAACACCCAGGAAGTGTCATTACTAATCCTCTTGCAGATGAAAAATGGTTTTTCCTTTTACCTGCTTTGGTTTGATTTATAGGAGCCAGTAAAAGTAAAATAAACAAGAGACAAACCAAAATAAATGTATTAGTATATGCATTACACATATACAGGAAAATATTCTACCATGATTAAGTTATTTTTGTTTGTTTGTTTTTTAGTGGGGACACACACTCAGTAATGTTTGTGGGTTACTCTTGACTATGAACTCAGAAATCACTTCTGGCAGTGCCCATATGGGATACTGGGAATCGAACCTGGATCTGCCACATGCCAGGCAAGTGCCCAACCCTGTACTATCTCTCTGGCCCCAGATTTGAGTTGTTTATATATCGCCTTGATATGAGAGCAATCTTGATATGCCAAATACCAGTAACAATTATAGACCTCATTCCCATGACCTGATGGAATGGTTTGAGGCTCTTTATGTTCCTGGAGCAAGCAGGTGCCCTTGGGCTCTACTAGCATGAGACAGGACATATGGAGATGTTACTGGAGCCCGCTCGAGCCAATTGATAATGAACGGGAAGACAGTGATACGGTAATGAGAGCAATACATTGTTAGAGAAATGTCAAGACCAAGGAAGATAAGTTCAAACTTATTTTCCACCATAACAAATGGTGGATCTGTAAATTTATGAGGGAAGTACTAAAGGATAGTTAGTAAAGTTTATTAGATAGATGCCTCTTGGGCCCTCTCAGAGGTAATGAGAACATAGAGTTGTCTGGATGATTAATTTGCCTTTACTGGCACAGAGGGGTTGAGCAAAGAACACCATTACAAATTTATTTCCTGCCTTTAGGCAAATAGGGGAAGGACAGAGAACTTTACTTGCATCTGCTTCTTGATGACCTTCAGCTCAAATTTATTCTCACGCCACTGTGACATATTTGGGGGCTCAGGGATATAGCTTAGTGGTAAAGTGCATCCTTCATGAGTCTCAAGCCCTGGGTTCAATCTCTGGAAATAAAAAGAATTTAATGAAAAGAATCCTAATGAAAAGAATTTAAAGGGACAGTATATCGTGCTTACTTTTTCTTTTTTTTTTTTTTTTTTTTTTTTTGGGGGTCACACCCGGCAATGCTCAGGGTTACTCCTGGCTCTGCACTAAGGAATCACTCCTGGCGGTGCTCAGGGGACCACATGGGATGCCGGGAATCGAACCCCTGGCCGGCATGGGCCGGCCACATGCAAGGCAAACGCCCTACCCGCTGGGCTATCGCCTGGCCCCCCCCCCGTGCTTACCTTTTCTAATCGAAACTTTGTGTCCCTTTTTATCAAAACTGGGATGAACTCTTTAGAATTAAGAAAGAAAATAATGGCCAAAGATTTGTACTTTTGTGTGATACTCAGCCCAGCTGTGCAGCCGTGAGTGGTGCAGTCCTCAGGTCAGGCCCGGGAAGCGGCGCTGCTCAGGCTGTATAGAGCCAGGAGCCACCAGGCCACATGTATAGGTGCTCAGGGGACCATGCATTGCGGGAATCCAACACAGGCTCTTGTACATCCTCCATGGGCTGCAGCCTTTGGAGCTCATTGTCTGGCTCTGTGCTTCGGATTTCTCCACCACTTCTCTTCCCGTTGTTGTTGCTGTGGTTGAGGTGATGGACTGGTGGTGGTGCTCATCACCAGGTCCACCCTCTTTCACTGGGACTTCACACACGTGGTGGCAGTGTGCCAGACAGAGATTTCACACTGTGTTGTGGCCCCGGCGATAACAGGAGGCGGTGCTGATGGGGTTGCACTCAACATTCGGGATCTGCCTCACAGGCTCATGTGCCAGGCAGGTGCCCCACCACTGAGCCATTCCAGCCCCCGACCCCCCCTGCCCCCGCCCAACAGAGAGGGAGACATGTATTTGGAAAAATGATAAACCTTTTCAGGAAACCATTCTTCTGACATTTATTGAGCCAGAAATACCTTTATATTAATAAGGACTGCAGACGTCCGGGTGCACAGAGGCCAGTGGAGACTGCACAGTAGAACCCTTCTTGACTGAGGGGTGAAATCACCTTTGTCAGTCATTATTATAGACAGAAAAATTAAAACCCACAGTGACATTTCTCTGCCACTTTCTATTTAAATATACGAATGTTCATTGTGTGTTCCTCAACTGTGTATGCCCACCGTCCCCTCATGAATAAGCATATTTTTCCTGGAAAACTCCTAAATATGTATGAACTGTTGCATCACCCTAACTCTGCTCAGCAAAAAACAAGACTACCGCCTCCCTTTTCTGAAGCTTCTCTATGTCCTGTGCTAGTCGTACTCCCAACTTATAGGTTGTTTTCTAGCCACTAGTGAGTGCCCTCTTTTTTTATTCAGCTGACCACCCTTTCTCTCTCTCTCTCTTTGTCTCTCTTTCTCTTTCTTCTCCTTACTTTCTAAATCTTTTGGGGGCTGCACCTGACAGTGTTCAGGTCTTCCTCCTGGCTCCGTGCTCGGGATCAGTCCTGATGGCACTCAGGGAACCACATATAGTGTCAGGTATTGAAAGGGGGTCAGCCATGTACAAGGCATAGGCCTTAACACCTGTGCTATCCCTCCAGCCCCCTTTTCTGTGATTTTTTTCAGTAGCATTCAGAATATCATAAAAGAATGGAAGAGTAGAGGGGGAAATGGTCACGCTTTTGAGCAAAAACTATTATTTTAAAGTGTTTCTAACTCTGGTAAGAAATTGCATCCTTTATCAAAAGCAAAATAATTCTCCAAAGCAAAGAATTTGTCTAAGAAAACCTCTTCATGGCTAAGAAGAGTCTTTCCAATTGTCTTTTTCCAATTATTTTGCCTTGTTCTCTAAGTTTTCACTTCATGATGTCAACAATTCTTGGAAACTGCATTTTAAGCATAACAGCATATAGTAAAAACTGGTATTATTTTTTCTAATCAATGTTATAATGAAATAATGTTTCTCAAGTAACTTTAGTATTCTCCCTTTTACCTGTCTGCACTATTGCATCTGACTGCTCACCTTTTAAATTTTGGTCCCAATGGGATATACTATATTATGCTGGATGATACTTTAATATAACAAATCTATATTTGGTCTTCATCCTTGGTTCCTGGCACAGAGCTCCTAAAACCTTTGTAATTTCCTAAGAAATAAGTGCAATATGAGCATATTTAGTTAAGATATTTTATTTTTGTCCCTTTTTCCTGAAATCCAGATCCATAAAGCTAAAAGAAGCTTCCTTTGTAATTCAAAACAGCCCCTTTCACCCACACAAGTTTATATTAAAGAAGCAATTTTCAAAAAATCTCTTAAACTGGAACTCTGGTTGCCAGGAAACCAACCACGTGATTAGAGGGTTGGAGTTTTTTATTTTGTTTTTGTTTGTTTGGGGGGCCATACCCAGTATGACATAGAGCTTGCTCCTGGTTCTGTGCTCAGGGATTACTACACCTAGTGAGTCTGGGCGGACCATATAGGGTGCCGGGATCGAACTTGTATCACCCACCATACTATCTATCCATCCCCTAGGGTCAGAGTTTTTCAATGACCCGAGCCCACAATCTCCAGGAGGAAAGGAGCTGGAGCTTGGGTTTAGTCACCAGTGGCTAATGGTTTAATGAATTGTGCTTATCTAGTAAAGCTCTATGTTCAGTAACTTCTTTTTTTTTTTTTTTTTTTTGCTTTTTTTGGGTCACACCCGGCAATGCTCAGGGGTTACTCCTGGCTCTGCACTCAGGAATTACTCCTGGCGGTGCTCGGGGACCATATGGGATGCCGGGAATCGAACCCGGGCCAGCATGGGCCGACCGGGCAAGGCAACGCCCCTACCCGCTGGGCTATCGCTCCGCCCCTATGTTCAGTAACTTCTGAGTTGCTGAACACATGCAGGGACTGGGAAGCTGATAGACCAGAGAGGGCCTGGAAGATCTGTGGCCCATCCCCAGCGCCCCTCCTCTGTACATCTCTACAACAAATCTGGTTATTCCTACGTTGTAGTCATTACAATAAGCTGCTAATAAGTAAGTAAGCTGTTTTCCTGAGTTCTGTGTATCATTCTAGAAAATCATAAAATCTGAAGAGTCAATCATGGAAATCTCCAATTTAGAGTTAGATGTGTGAATGATGACCTGGATGGGGGGTGGGGGAGAAGGTTTTATGGGACTGAGCCCTCAATGTGTAGAGTCTGGGCTAATTTAGAGCTTTTAGAGTTATAATTGAATTCAACTATAGAATTCCCAATTGGTGTGCAGCAAGAACTAGAATATTACTTGGTGTGGAAAAACACAGGTATTGGATGTTACAAGTGTTGTCAGTTTAAGTATAGAAATGATTTGGAGAGAGAGCTCAGTGGACTGGAGCACATATTCTGTGTGCCAGAGGCCCAGGTTGAATCCCCCACCACTGTTGAGAGTAACCTCCATTACACCCGGGTATAGCCAAAACATCCCCATAAATACAGAAAAATAATCTTTTCTTTTGCCTTATTTTATAATAGAGCAAATTCAACAGGTTTTTAGTTCAAAAAATAATTTAATAATCGTCTATTTTAAATGTTTATTTTTTTAATTTTTTTTTTGCTTTTTTTGGGGTCACACCCAGAAATGCTCAGGGCTCTGCACTCAGGAATTACTTCTGGCAGTGCTTGGGGGGACCATATGGGATGCTGGGGATCAAACCCAGGCCGGTATAGGCCGGTCGCATGCAAGGCAAACGCCCTACCTGCTGGGCCATCGCCCGGCCCCTAAATGTTTATATTTTTAAGAAGTCCACAGTGATTTTAAGAGGAATCAGACTGCAGGCAGCATTAGTTCCAAGATGCCAAGTTTCGGATATAGGTCCAAGTAAAGCATCAGCATCTCCAGTGTGTCCATATCCCTCATTCTAACAGAATTCTCCTAGTCCCTGAGGGAGTATGACAGCTTTGTAGATTCCTGCGCCAGAAATCCTGGGTTTGTCCCTGGAACCCAAGAGAGAGTCGACCATATTGCCTTTCCAAGGGCAGAGCCCTCTAACATGGAGTGACATCTTCAGTGCTTCAGCAGTGCCCTCCCACTGTACTTTCTTTGGCAACGGCATTGGTCCCGCCGCCTGGGGTATGACACAATGGCAGAGCTTACAGTCTGTGAGAGGCCCTGGGTTTCAACTCCAGTATAATATACAAATCACTGTATCCACTGTCTCTCCCGTCTCATCATCGATTTGCTCGAGCGGGCACCAGTAACATCTCCATATGTCCTGTCTCGTGCTAGTAGAGCCCAAGGGCACCTGCTCGCTCCAGGAACATAAAGAGCCTCAAACCATTCCATCAGGTCATGGGAATGAGGTCTATAATTGTTACTGGTATTCTGGCATATCAAATACGACATGGGTAGCTTGTCAGGCTCTGCTGTGCGGGTAGCATACTATTGTAGTCATCTCTAAATCCAACATTTATACAAAAAGAAGAAAAAGATTTAGCACAGCCAGCAGTGCTGGGGCTCTTCCTAGCATGGTGCCCAAAGGTGCGCAGTGATGGACTAAACCCTAGCATGCAAGGGTCCATGTAAAGCTCTTTGAGCTATTTCCTGGCCCTAAGATTAAGTTTGGGGTTAAGGTACACCAAACTGTATACTTTGGTTATGTGATCTCTTCTGTATGTGTACTATACTTTAATGACAAACTTTGTTAATGGGTCTGGGGATGACTTAAAGGGCTGAAGCACATCCTTTGCATGCAAGAGTTCTTGCATGGAGCATGTGCTTTGCATGCATTATTCAATCCCCAGCACCACCTGGTCCCCAAGCTTTGCTAGGAATGATCACGATCACGATCTTCCCGTTAATCATCTATTTGCTAGAGCGGGTACCAGTAATATCTCCATAGTCCTGTCTCATGCCAGTAGAGCAAAGGGCACGGCTTGCTACAGGAACATAAAGAGCCTGAAACCATTATATTAGGTCATGGGAATGACCTAATAAAATTGTTACTGGCATTTGGCATGTCAAATACAACACGAGCAGCTTGCTAGGCTTGCCGGCGGGAGGCATATTCTTTAAACACCTCCAAACAAAGCATTTATTGATGAACCCAAAACAAATCACTATATCACTGTATCTCTGTCTTCATTAATTTGCTCGAGCAGGCACCAGTAACATCTCAATACGTCCTGTCACATGTGAGATAGACCAAGGGCATCTGCCGCGCCAGGAACACAAAGAGACTCAAACCATTCCATCAAGTCATGGGAATGAGGTCTATAATTGTTACTGGTATTTGGCATATCAAATACGACACAGGTAGCTTGCCAGGCTCTGCCCAAAACAAAACAAAAAAAATAATTAAAATTCCCAGAAGTATTCAGAATTGGTTTTCTTCCTTCAGAAACAATTAATTCCAGTATAACTTCAAAATTACAGAAAACTTCAAGAATCATATACAATATATAATATACATACAATTTCCTCCAGATTCATCAATTTTTACCCCATTTCGCTTTATTATTCTCTATATATGCATGCGTATACTTTTCTGGATCACCCCCTTGGGAGCTATAAATATTTTAATTACTCTCCAACTTTCTAGTGGCAAACCTAGAGGCTCAGCTAGTAAGTACTCAGAAAAACAGCTTACTTACTTTACTTATTACAGCTCAACTCCTGTTCCTCTCTTTCTCCGTACTGCCAATGTCCACCACAAAAATAACTGGGAGAAAAAAACATCTTGGTGTTGTTCAGTACAGTAGGCACTAGTTATAGTTGTGGCAACTGAACTTGCAAACTGCAGCCAAGCTACCAGTTAGGTCAAGGAAACTGCAAGTAGACACAGGCAGCAGTAACTATCATATTGAACACAACAACTCCAGTACCAGTTCCCTCCTGGCAGGGTCACACCCTGTTCATAGTTCATTCAAAAGTCAATAATACCCATCATAATGAGTCACCCCTGCCAGGACTAAACTATCAGTTTATCAGCCCCACCAATTATTATTGGTGCCCCACCAATTATTATTATTAAAATAATTAAAATTATTATTATTAGCCCCACACAGTAGTCTGTGTGACTTACAGGCACAAGAAGATTTGTCAAAATGAGTTTCCACTCATAAACACCATGTTCATGTTTTCATCATACACAAAATCGAAAGTGTTCATGTACTGGAGATATGTAAGTAAATGTATTCTTTCATACTTGCACATCGCTTGAAGAATGAGAAAAAATACCTTACATTTTCCCCACATTCTAAGTCATTTAGCGCCAACCCAGTCCTAGCTCTGGGGACACTTGAAAGGACCTGTTAACTTTGGGCTAAAAACCAGCATTTTTCATCATTTGAGTTTCCCTCTTCTAAGCACTCCCTACCAAAATGATTGGTTCATGGAAACAAAAAATATGAACGCTTCTCCACGTGCAGGATGAGGGAATGAATACCTACTCCAGCCAGTCATTCTTGTTATCAGCTTTTATGTTTTACAGGTCTCTCTCCCTGTAAAAATAAATATACACCAGATTTTGTTGTCCTATTTCAAAGTAACAGAGCCCAGAATTTCCAGTATGGTATAATGTAGAATACAGCTCCCAAAGCCCTTGACTTATGCATATTGTTTTATGGGCAAATATTTACACATCTGCCTTCTCACTAGACTTTCCCATCAGTTAACGGATAGGGACTAAGCAGTATTCTGTGCCACACCCTCTGCTAAGTGCTGGGAGCAAAGCACAGAAGAAAACAGACAAGGCTCAGCATGAAAAGTTCTGGCAAAGAAAAGTGATAATAAATAAGTCTAAGCGATAGCCCAGCGGGTAGGGCATTTGCCTTGCACTTGGCCGGCCTGTGCTGGCCTGGGGTTCGATCCCCAGCATCCCATATGGTCCCCTGAGCACCGCCAGGAGTAATTCCTGAGTGCAGAGCCAGGAGTAGCCCCTGAGCATTGCCAGGTGTGACCCAAAAAAGCAAAAAAAAAAAATAAATAAGTCTAAAATGCCAACTAGGGACTGGAGCAATAGTCCAGCAGG